>JANHFL010004848.1:43600-54895 GCA_032468155.1 Oxyrhabdium leporinum
TCTTTCTCTCTCTCTCTCTCTCTCTCTATATATATATATATATATCATCTCTCCGTCTCTCATCTCTCCCTCTCTCATCTCTCTCTTTCTCTCATCTCTCTCTGCATCTCTCTTCTCTTATCTCTTTCTGTATCTCTCTGTCTCATCTCTCTCTGTATCTCTCTCAGCTTTGTGTCTTGGGGTAGAGAGGAAGTTGCATGTCTCCCAGTCGTGCAGCACCAACAAGGGCCAATAGAAACGCCCGCAAGACCCAGCAAGAGATGAAGCTTTGCTCCCACTCTGGAATACGGAGCGAGTCTCCATCCCCCGCCTTTCCCTTCTCAGACCAGGCGAGGAGTGACTGGGAGGGGAGGGTGAGGGGTGGGGCCAGCCAGTGGTGGGATCAGTCGGCAGGAAGCCACAGCAGGGAAACGAAAGAGCTGCGGGTTGCCTGCCTGCGCAACCCCTCCTCTTGCCGCAATAGCACCATTACCTCGTTCCAGCCAGAGAGGGCTGCGCTACTCCTTGCATGTTGTAACACCTGCAAAGTTGCAAGTTGCACATACCTCCCTCTATAGCGGAGATTTCCAGCCCCACCACGAGTTGTCTGGCCGGTCTCATATTCCAGAGCTCTAGTCACAGGACTGGCCCATTGGTCATCCCAGAGCAGCTCCTCCACCCAGGTGCACTGCGGATCACCAGTTTGTGACCTCTGCTCTATAGTGCAGCGGTAGAAAGTCACCAGCAGTTATATCTCAATTGTATATCTCAACTGTATATCTCAATTGTTTCACAATTCTCTACATTCCACACATGGAAGATGAGCACTTACTGTGGATAAATATATATATATATATAAATGTATACATATTTAAAATGGATGTTAAAAGTTCTCTATCTTCTTGAAATAAAAGGTGGAACAAGTTGCCTTGTATGTAAAACTAACTGCTTTTTCAGCATTGTGTGCCGTAGATGTTGATTTCTTATAAGATGAATGCTTTTTCCTAGCTAAAATAAACATGTACTGCTGCAGTTAACATGCCTATATAGAATTTATGCAAATATATGTTAATTTCTCGATGTTCTTTTTCACCCAAATACTCACCTTCCATCTGTTCTTTTATATACCATAATTTAATACTTTTTTATTATTAAAAATAAAAAATTCAATGTCTACATAAACTGTGTTGTCTGGGTACAGTTAATTTTGAGAAATAATGATAATGATATTCATAACATTAATAATGATGACATAATAATACTATTTGCTTATCCATTTTAGTAAACCTTCCTTATATACCGGTAATTAATCATTCTCTTAAAATTTTAAATTTCTAACTCCTGTTTCTATTAGTTAGCCATTGTTAAAACAAATCCCATGTTAAAAAATATTCAGTTTCTTCTTTCTCCTTAATTTTAAGTGTTAATCTATCCATTTCTGCACATTCTGATATTTTTTATTACAATTTCATCTGTAGGAATCTCTTCATTTTTCCAATGTTGTGCAAACACAATTCTGGCTGCTGTTACTACATGTAAAATTTGATATGTATTCCCTTTATTGTATTTCTCTGGTAAAATACCCAACAAAAATATTTCTGGCTTTAGATCTATATGTTGCTTTACTATTTTTTCTAACCATGTATGCATTTTTGTCCAATATTTTAATAATAAATCAAATCAATCTACTTAAAATTGTATAGTCCTATTTTTAAATTCAGTTATGAAAATAAATTATAAAGCTTCACAACAACTTTAATAAGTAGAATGCAATATAACAACTTTAGTGATTCCTTATATAGGCGAGTATTATATACTAATGAGGAAAATGTTATCATGTATAACATTCCCCCTCCCCCCATCAATTAAAGAAGGAAAAGAGTAAGTGTCTTTAAACTAAGATTGAAATTATTTGGGTTAGTGTTGTTGACTTGCAAGATAAATCCTTATTTTTTTCTTTTTTATGTGTAAGAGGGTTTCTACTTTCCTTTGCAGATCAGTTACAGGCACAAGAATCTCAGCACTTGAATGATTGGTTAATATAAAGAATATGTTGGAACATAGTTAACTGAAATTTTAAAAAGAATAAAAATATTTAAAAAGTACAATCTCCTTTTGCAATATTAATCATCCCAGACTAGGGATTGCCATCTAGGATTACCATCTGGAGCTGTAACCAGCCCTGGAGTTTTTTTTCCTTCCAAATATATGTTATTGGGACTGAGTGGGGTCAAACTAAGATAATGAAAGAGGCATGGCTTCTCTGATAGGGGAATCCTGGGAGCTGATGTCCATGCATCTTAAAATTAACAAGCTTGAGACAGACCTGTTTAGGTTAATAACTTAGCTACACATTTTATCTTTATACTAGTTTGTTTAACAAATACCTTCTGTTCTCTTGTGGGACAATTACCATTTTTAGTTATCAGACTCTTCTTTTTCATGTTAAACATTATGTAAAACACATGAAAGAGCAAGCAAAAGCAATTAAAGGGTTAAAATAAGAAAAAGAATAGGGAAGTGCTAAGGAAAAATATAAAATGTGCAATTAAGGGGTGAAGACAGATTATTTTACTCTAGAGTAGCTGTCTCCAACCTTGGCAACTTTAAGACATGTAGACTTCAATTCCCAGAATTCCTCAGCCAGATTCTCAGTTAGAACAGAGTTTCTTTTGCTCTTACTTTTTTTTAAAGTAGTAGGTTTCCAAAGATCATTTATGTACATTTCATAGGCAATCAGTTATAACTGGATATGAAATAACAGATCTTGGGGGAGAACAAAGCAGTTTAATAGGATTAAAAGACATTTTTTTCTCCAGGGGTCGAGGCGTAAATAAGTATGGAGAAAATAAAGTCTATGAAATCTAACAAAGAGAAAAGTTTAAAGCAAGTCATGAAGGAAAGTTTCTTCACAAAATGTGTTTTCTAGATTAAGAATTAATAGGGGAGAATTGGATGGAAACAAAACATTTTGAAAAAGGATGGGGGAAAAGTGTTTCTCTTAAGGTGATGATTATATGAAAGGAATTATAGCTCATATTTTTCTACATTTACTTTATCCATTCTTTTATTCACAGAATTCTTAGATACCCGTTTCTACAGAGGTGAGAATAATTGAATAACCCTGCCAAAACCACAGATAAAAAGGATGGAAAAAATGAGGAAGGAAGCAAGTGCATACAGGAGAGGGAGAAGGGAAAGCATGAAGAGTTTATGGAACAGAGAGAGAAAAAGATGGCAGAAAATAATAGAAAATATGGCTGACAGGAGATGTATTTACGTTTGCATTCAATTTATATCCAATTCCATGTTCCGGAGATTTAATAACAAAATCTGTTTAAAACACAAAACAAAATTGCAAGTTAATATCAAAATTTAAATTTAACTTACTTTTCAATTAGTGTAAACTTTTAGAAATATGGTTTGCACATTTCCTATTGTCTAAAAGAATTTGAATCACTGAGGTGCATTATCTGATTCTCAGGACATGAACACAGAATATTAATTACTCATAATTAAGACAAATAGAAAGCTAATGCTAATATGGTTAACATAATATCTTACTTTCACAAATACAATTCAATATCCATGCAGCTAATCAGAAAATGGTTAAAGTAATTAGAAAGGTGCAAGAGAGCTGAAGATATGAATAGTGATCAGCATATTTTGTGCATGAAATAAATTATGTAGAAGGATTTGTGGCTCTCTATCTTAAATAAATTATCATAGCATACCACCTAATGTATTAATCCTCTATTGTGGTAGAACCCATATAACATCTCAAGCAGCATGATGTGTGCTTAGATTCTAAGTATCCATAGTTTCTATTAAGATAATGTAGATTTTTGGAAATAATTCAGAAAAGATGCTTTACAGCATATAAGCATATAAAATACCTGTATGATCCTTTTGAAACAGCTGCAATCCAAAAATCACTTTCTAAAAAAAATCTCTATATAGCCTTGTTATCCTTCATAAATCTCTTTCAAAGAGTGATGAAAAGGCATGGTCTTTGGAAGATCATCTACAAGCCTGAGCTAAGAAGTTTTCTTTTCTTTACAACTGATCTTACCTTGAACCCCAAAACAGCTCATCCAAGATTGGAAGTGTCTAAAGATGGGAAAAGTGTGACAGACACTGGAAATATTTATCATGTTTCTATGACTAAAGAGAGGTTTGAAGCCCATCCATTTCTCTTGCCAGAACAAGGATTTTCTGAAAGCAGACATTACTGGGAAGTGGGCATTGGCTAGAAAAATATGTGGGATGTAGGTGTTGTATCTGAATCTGCTCCTAGAAAAGGGAAGATCACATTGTCTCCTCAGAATGGTTACTGGATCATAGGTTGTGATGGAAAAGATTACTGCACTAGGACAGACCCCTGGACATGCCTGCACATACCAAATAAACCAACTACAGTAGGGATACACCTACATTTGAAAAGCCATGAAATTTCTTTTTATAATCCTGAGAGGAAACAAAAACTATATACCCTTTTCCATGTTGCTTCTAGGAAACGTTATCCCTTTTTCTCAACAGCTCTGTAACAATAAAAAAATTTGATAATGGTGAATTAATAATTCCACCTTGGTTTAAAAAAGCGATAGTGGAAGAAAATGAAATAAATAATTAGGATAAACTTTATGAGATGCTTCATGCACAGATTGGGACTAATGATATATGTATATTCAGTAAACATAACGTGGAATACATTTTTCCTTGTGGATACATGTTTCCTGGAAAATAAGACTCACCCCCAAAACAAGTCCTAGCCTGATTTTTTGGGAGGGCCTAATATAAGCCCTACCCAAAATAAACCTTGGGATGTGGTCATGGCCAGTATGAAAGGGGGCGAGCGATGATATCTGACAGTAGCCACAGCTCTCCCACCCTTGGCACAATGCAAATACTGATAAGTCCAAGCATGAAGGCAGAAGTGTGGGAGAAGACAGCTGATCCAGATGTGCTGGGCAGCTGCCTGTGTCATGGGAGACTTATGGGAGGCTTGCGTGGTGGCACCGGCAGCAGATGGAGTCAGAAGCATGGGGGTTGGGGGAGGCAAGTGCCTGCTTAGAATGGCTGCAGGCAAGCTGAGAGATGGTGGGATAGAGTAGGTGGTGTCTTGGGATTGCCTCTGCCTCCATCTGGCTCTGCTGCACACTTTTCAGCCAGAGTGTTTGATCACCTATGGTTTGCTTGGGAATGGAGCAGATCACTCTGATCCCAAGACCCCCATAGGCGACCAAACACTTTTCACCTGGATGGAGAAATGATGTAGACTCAAAGCTTTGTGTGCTTGCAAAGGGGATGGTTTTAATTAACTAATCACTCCATTTCAAAGCATCCCTTTTGCAAGCAGACAAAGCTTTGCCTCCCTGTGAGTAGAAAGTGTTTGGACAGCTACCACCAGCCCCGGCTTCTCCATCCCACTTTCTGTTTGCCCGTGGCCTCAATCGGGGTCAAGCTCTCGGTATGGCCTGGTCTCCAACCTGCAAAGAGACCCTAATGCCATGGTCGAGCAGTGTCCCAGAAGCAGCTGGGCTAGCAGGCAGGGTGGGTAGCGGTTGGGGCTTGGTCCATTGCAGCTGTGGGCAAGCAGACCATGGGATGGAGAGTGCGAGGCCAGCTGCACTCTCACTCTCATTGGCCCCTGTGCTCACTGCCTCTTGCACTTAAAAAAAAAAGACCTCCCTGAAAATAAGTCTCAGTGCTTATTTTCAAGCCCAAAAGAAAATAAGACCAGGTCTTATTTTGGGGGAAATATGGCACCTATAAACCCTATGTGGCACAGGGCCTGGTTACTTGAAGGTTGTATCTTCCATCGTATCTACCCAAGCAATTCAAAGTTAGTGCTGTCTGGGTTCCATCAGTTACACAATGCTACGTTATCAGGATTCTGGAAGCATGCTTTCTCTGTAGTAGCACTTACCCTCTGGAATGAGGTTTCCCACGAAATTCAAACATCTTCTGCCCTAGTGAGATCTTGAAGGGCCTTGAAAGCCTGGCTCTTTAAAACTGATGCCCCTTTCTTTCTGTTCCCTTCTGGGCTTATTTTCTTTGCCATCACTGTTCTTTGTCTTTTGCTATTCTCTTTCTTATATTCGCCGTTTAAATATTTTAACAATTGTATACCACCCAGAGTCACTATTACTCAGGTGGGAGAATGTTCCAAAGAGCTAGGAAAACTATAGAAAAGGCATGCCTCCAAGATCACACTAAATGACAATATTTCAGGGAAATATTATAGACCCATCCTATCTAACCTAGTAGGGTGGGCAGATATGCTGAGAGAGAGGAAGCCCTACAAATAACCTGTCCCTATCCCATATAGGGCTTTAAAGATGATAACCAGCACTTTGAATGACATTTGGAAGCCAGTGCAACTTCCACAGTAGCTATGTAATACAGATGAACTACGGGTGCTCAGAACTACATGCACAGTTTGGACTTCTTGCAGCGCCAAGATAGTCTTCAAGACGGCCCCATGTAGAGTGCTTTGCAGTGATCTGATTGGGAGATGTCTATCCATATCTTCTTACATTTTTTTCCAAAACTGCATATTCCTATTCTTCTACTTTTCATTCATATTATTGATGCTAACATTTGTCCTATTTTTTTAATCTTATTGAAAAGTGAATTGTTTATTTATATTTCATATTTCTTAATCATCTACCTTCTCTGAATTGTTGGTTTTACTTGAAATACAATACCTCTTAGAGATCTTATTAGTGTTATATTAAAAAAGGTGGGGAGGCTATGAAATACAGAGAAAAGTACGGGTAGTGAAGAATGTAATGGAATAAAGATAACAATTGTACATAAATTCTATAACAATAAACTTTTGGAGATGTAGACTTCTTTTTAAGTTAATTTGAATGGTGCTCTCTGTACTAAAGGTATGCAGTAAACTTGACAGTGCTAAATTCCTAATTTCTTTTAAGTTGCAGGGACTGCATTTTTTGACAGAAGTTGTATGTTTGTTGCTATTTATTGCTCTGTTTATAATGTATAATGCAGAAAAAAGTCTAGCTGATGAAATATAACTTTTATATAATATCTAATAGAAAATGCAATATATACAGAAAGTCTCCAGGTTCAAATCTCTCACTTGGGAAAAACTCCTAGTTATAAATAGGCTGCCTGCAGTAGTCAAAATGGCACATGACTGACTCACAACAAGGTCCAACTGAAAATGGTGGATGCCTAACTGGCAGTGAGATCTGTCTCAAAATGGTGCATGTCATTTCCCCCCACAAAACCAAAGAACCGCTGAAGTTACGCAATGCCTCCATGTGTGTCCCAAAGTAGTGCATGTTTTTAAAATGTATTGTATAATCTGTTTTCAGTGGTTCCTGAAAGTATTGTGCGGTTTCAGCAGCTCCTCAGCTTAAGGTTGGAGACAAGGATCCACCATTTTGAGTAGCGTCATGCTCCCACTTTTTTCTGATTACATAGCGAGACAAACATTTGACTAAATAATCTTGCATATGGATTTGACTTAAGGACAGACTTAGCAACAGAACTGATTCTTAATCCAGTGACTTGCTATATTTATATTCTAAACTAAATTTACATTTACAAGAACTAAACTAAACTAACACATTTTTGTTACAGTATTGTGCTGTTCAATAATCATTCAGGTTATAAACAGTCTATTAGTTTACTTGTGATCTTAAATTGGACTGTATTAACTTCGTGAGGTTGCATTTTATTTAGTATTGTTCTTAATTGTGGGTGCATGAAAAATGAAAAATGCAACTACTATGGCTTGTGGCACAAGTTCTCTGATTTCAGCAGGGATGATTGTTCAGAACACTTGACAGTTACAAGATAGGAGGCTGTTGATGGAATACGTAACCAGTGTCTGTGAAGAACTAGATTTAAGACAATGTGAGGGTCTTAAAGAGTTTTTGCAATATTTAAAATAGATGGCGCTCCAAAAGAGCAGGCACTTGTTAAGGCCAGGAGAACACTGCTTTTGATTGAAGGCATTCTTGCATTTCCCAATGGGATGCAATGTCTATAATAATGGGGCTAGCAAATTGCACAGTTCCCTTTGCTGTCGCCCACAGAAACCTGTAGGTTACTACAGCAGCAACCAGAACATTCTCCTTATGTAATGTCATGTGCAGGCTGAAGTTTTACGTTTCTCATATTTAACCATGCAAGCATCTGAAATTCTGAGGTGGAAAGGGCAGGTTATACTTTCCCTTCATTACCATTAGTTATTAATTTACCTTCTATTTAATTCCTGATAGCCAATATTATATAAGGAAATTGCCAACACACTTTTTGTGGTTACTGCCATTTGACCACCATTACATGTGATCAAGGTAAAAGAAGCTGGAGCTATCATTGGTGGTTGCCATTACTTTACTGACTGCTGTGAGTAGGAAGAGAAACGGGTGGCAGCAAAGGTTGTATCTAGTGCTCTTCTTTCAGCTCAGAAAAGAAGTGAAACTCGCAAAAAAACTGAAGCCAGCCTTGCATGATTTGAAGTCTGTATGTTGTAAAATGAAAGAACCATCACAGTATGAAGGAGACTGGTCAGAATCATAGTGGTTGAAGTAAAACAGGCAGTATTCTAAAAGTCAATCCTGAAGAGGAGGTGGTGGCGATAGAGGCAGGAATCGCAAGGAGAAAAGAATCGAGGTCTGGGAAAAGTAGCGGAAGGCTGTATGTGGAATGAATGGAGAAGAGGGAAGTGACCAGGTGAAGGAGAGACATATTTTCTCTATATTGTATAGTAAATTTGAGCCGTTTGCACTGTGACATTGTAACCCAGCAGTGGCAGTTTTTGAAATGTAGTCTAGGAGTTTTAGCTAATTTAATTGAACTAATCAATTTCCATTTAGAAAATGTTCAGGCATCTAATAGAAATTCATTTATTCTATATCATTTATTTTAAAAGCTAGCCTCTTCCTTATTGAAAGAGGTATGAAGTAGTGAACAAAATGAATACTTTATAAAACAATAACTATTGACTGTCAAACCACATGGGCATGAACAGCCATTAAAAAGACTGTAGAATATACATGGCAAACTCATAGGCTGATGAATTAATTTGTCTATTTCCTCAAATCCCAGCCTACCTCCCTTTTTTCAATTGCAATTAATAGGACAAGAGTTACAGACGTATCCTAGGGTAAGACAATCAAAACTGCTTTTAACATAATTGTAATCCAGCATGTGGCAACACCTATCTGATTTAGCTGAGATTGAAAAGCTAAGCAGGATTTACAAATCTCCAGGAAATATCAAGGCCAGAATGGAAAGTTTCATTAAAAAAAACACATTCTGGAAGAAGAGGATGGACACCCACACACAAATAGATCTTTGAATGCTCAGGAATTGAATCCTAGTACGCTATAAATATGCAGTTGTATGAGGAGAGAGGAAACTTTTGTTGAAAGGAAGAACTACCCATCCCCAACTCAACTCGGCACTTGTCTTTTCGGCTATAATTAGGCTTTGTAACAGCTTTCACTGCACATCTAATGTCATCTGGTTAGGGGGTGTAAAGTAGTATCTTAGTTAGTAACTGGAGATGCAGAGAGGAACATTTGAAAGCAGGGTGTTTTTAAGACAATGAGATCCCAAATCATATTTTGCTGTGAAAACCAGAATCCTGACTTGAATCAGAAAAAAAAAACACTAGCCAGTGCCATTTAATTAGAGTCAAACTTGTTCTGCTTGTCTATCAACTTTGTAGCTTGGCTGTTTGCAACTGGGTACTCAGCTGAAGTAATGAAATGTGCTCCATGTTTCTTTCTTTGGCTGCACAAGGAATAACCTTGAAGCATTTTGAATCAGTTGGATTTTTCTGAAGTTGATAACAGTACTTTGTATAGATTTAGAAAATACATCAGGTTTTTTTCTTTTAATATTTGTTTAACAGGTGTTTACAAAAGTTGCTTTATTTGTTCTGGAGTAGATATATGGTCTAGGTTTAATGATATAGTAAGGTTATGTCTATGTTTTAATTATACAGCAAATAAAAAACAAGAATTCAGCCAGCAGCAAAGTTAGATTTAAAGTAGAACTATGTATTTGTTTCAAAACATAGTCAAACGTCATCAGGGAAAAAAAACAATTATACATCATTGATAACATTTTTGGATTATGCCATCTATAGTAGGATAGGCATTATATTTTAGTGGACAGGATAATGTAGTGGTAGAATAGAAGTAAAAATAGAATTTGCATGGTACATATAGAGTTGCCAATCCTTTTATTTATTTATTTATTCATTTATTCATTTATTCATTTATTCATTCATTCATTTATTTATTTATTTATTTATTTATTTATTTATTTATTTAGGTTCTCAGACAAAGTCTATTTGTGCTGCCAATTGCTCTAGCCAAAAATGGTTAAGCTTCCTGAATTCTTTGAAAAAGGAATATCAAACAATTCACAAAACCCACATATTTCTGAAAAACAACATTTATATTTCAGAAGCAGAAATTTATCAAAGCTGAAAAACTGTAAAGGACTGATTTCGATGATAAATTTGTCTCAGAAAAAAGAGATCAATGGGAGCTAAAAAGTTAGTAATCGTGTAGCTAATTTTCTCTGAAATATCTAAAGAAGGGTGCAGCTAAGAGTAATATTTCCAGAGTAGCTTCATCAATAGATAAAGAAGAAATAAATATATATATATTACTGTGTCCGATTTTGTTTGTTTTATTGTTTTGTGTTGCAATGTGATTCTTTAGTGAAATTAATAATTGACCTACTTCTAGGAGTTCTGGCCTGAATTTTATTAAAGCTGCATTCATGCATAATGTTCACTAGAGGGCACTACTCTACCGAACCTGAGAATTAAGTAATAGAAACACAATACTTTCATGATAAAACGTACGACTTTGGCTTTCTGGGAGAGAAATTTGAGACCATATTAAATACAGAAGAATTATACAAAATATGACCAAATAAGCCATCCCAGATCTAATAACGGGGTTTCCAGGTTTCCAGTCCAGATGGAACATAGCTAGCTATTGGAGGCAGAGTAGTGGAGAAACCAGTATGCTGCAAAGGATCAAGAAACAAATAAAAATTAGGACCATGTGCAGGCAGGGAATGTAAGGCAAGTGTAGTGTACAATGAGTTGAATTAGAAATATTGACGTTTAGCTCCATCCTTGTCACCAGAATGTATCTGGTAACTTTGAGTGATCATTTCTCAGCCTCCCTTATCTTACAGGTTATTCAGGATAAAATGAAATAAAGTTCTTCCTTCTTTTATTTATTTATTTATTTATTTTTACATTTATATACCGCCCCATTCCGAAGACTCGGGGCGGTTTACAGCTTA
>JANHFL010004848.1:54995-65564 GCA_032468155.1 Oxyrhabdium leporinum
TTATTTATTTATTTATTTATTTATTTATTTATTTATTTATTTATTTTATTTGTATACCGCCCCATTCCGAAGACTCCTTATTTTCCTTATAAGGCAATCCAAAGATTGTAATACTAATAGGACATCCAGGTTTTTATTGACTATAGTTAAGGACTAGTGTCAGTTTAAAATATTTTCTGAAAATTTGGGCTCTGTGGGGACAAAAAATTATTCCAGTTTCAAATATGAATTAAAGGTAAACTAATATTGGATCTGCAGCAGTTGCTTGCCTCTTTAGGAAAATAGTATATATCCTCATTCATGAACCTTGGATTATTCTAAAGCTGATTGCTGATGAGGGCAGATAACCTAATCATTCCTGATTAGAACCTTTTGAAATTTTTTTGTAAGCAGTCAGTTACAATCTCTGATCTGAAATTTTGAGATTATACTTGCATTTGTCAAGCTGCCAACTGAGTAGAATGTTTAACCAAAATGAAGTACTGATCTTTTACCTCTGCCTATATGATCATCCAATAGCTAGCGTGTAAATGTGTGAGTATTAAATTCCTGCTGGTGATATAGAAGTGCACTGTTTTTGCTTAACAGTTTCTTTTAACAAAGTACTCTGAGTCTCTACAACCAGGAAGTGACACATTTCATAATTACTCACTGTTGAATTGTCTATTTCTGTGATGGAATGTTTTCTGGGTTCCCAGAAGAGTGGGAATGCCTTCCTTCCCTCTTAGGAATCAGGACAACATTTCATCACAATTTCCTCTTAATATCTACTCGCCCTATGCTTGCACCTTAAATCTTCTGAACTTTTGAGCATATAAAGGATTTTAACGATTGGTTTCTGGTTATTAAAAATATAAATTAAAGAACTGAAACATATTCCCCAGGCTTGTTGGCTTCAACACTTTTTAAAGGTACTTCCTTCATGGGTTTCCTAATCAGTGATGCCTAGATCAGTGCTTGAGAAAATTTTAATTAAATCTCAGATATTTAAAAATGACAGTGACATATTTCACTAATGATATAATATTACCAACACATTAACATTTCTGGGTCATCAAAGGTTGTATCAAATTACATTAATCTCTTGGTAAAATGGACCTTACTGAAAAAGGTGAATTTTTTACATCAAACTAAGTTCCTGGCAGTTTCATGAATAAAGCCTTATAGTTTTCTTGGCACTTAGGAAAGGAAGGGTGATGGCAACTAATGCACCTAGATACCCCTTCTTCTCCATTTTTCTTTAGGAAACATCCATATCATTTTTTTTTCAAAATAAGCTTTTAAAAGGGTTCAGCAGAAAATTATGGAGTGATGGTAGTTAAAGGAGGAGAAATATTTTGAAAACTAAAAGACACACAGAGAGGTCAGTAGCAATGCCTAGAAAAGGCAGACGGAATGTCAGAGAAACATGGTAGAGCATGTCAGCTATACCTCTCCAAGTGTCCCAATTCACTTGGAAATCATAATGGCCTGGGGACTTAGCCAATTATGAGTGATTCAGATGAGAAGCTTTCTAAAAGCCCATGCTATGGCAAGTATAACAGAATTGGAAGGGACCTTGGTCTTCTAGTCTAACCCTCCCTGTTCAAGCAGGAAACCCTATACCATTTCAGACAAATGGTTGTCCAATCTCTTCTTAAAAACCTCCAGTGTTGGAACACTCAAAACTTCTGAAGGCAAGCTGTTTCACTGATTGATTGTTCTCACTGTCAGGAAATTTCTCCTTAATTCTAGGTTGCTTCTGTCCTTGATTAGTTTCCACCCATTGTTTCTTGTCTTGCCTTCAGGTGCTTTGGAGAATACTTGATTCCCCCTTCTTTGTGGCAGACCCTTAGATATTGGAACACTGCTATCATGTCACCCCTAGTCTTTCTTTGTGTTAAACTAGAAATAAGTGTTAGTAGACAGCCCAAAGCATAGGCATCTGAAGGACCCCAGGCTCTGGCAAGTAAAGATCCTAGATGCTAGCTAGAAGGAGGAAAAATGGGAAGATATGCTCAAAATGAAAACAAAATCCCTTGTATTTTTTAAAAGTGAAAACTAATAGGCTCACTTCCAGGGGTGTCTTGCATCTCCCTGGCTGTGACTGATTTTATCTCACAAGTTGAACCGACAGCGTGGAGGTTTGCCACTGTCTTCTTCTTCCAGGAGGTTTTTTTTTTCCTTTTTTTTTAAACCTCCCATTCTAATCTGTTGTGTCCCATCCAAATGCTAACCAGTTTTGACTGTGTTGTTTGGGTAGCTCAGGGCTGCCGCTTTGCAAGTTCATGTTGTCTTTTCTCCTTCCCTCCCCATGGAGAAGTAAAACCTCTGAATTGGAGACTGAAGGAGAAAATAAACTATGGTACCCATGGAATCTCTTTATATATTGTGTAACTCAATTGCTTTCTTTCTTTCTATATTTGTATTTTTTTTAAATCATAATTTTTAAAAAACAATGCTTGTGCAGAAAATTTTTTAACATAAAATACGTTCAGTTATTTCTATGAAAACCCTTTAAAACAGATTAGGAGAGAGATGTTAGTCCTTGTGAAGCATATGAAATCGATATATTTGAATCATCTAGCATTTTCCTGAAGCCTTGAGTATGACAGTTTTCTTTGAATTAAAAATACAACTAAGTATTTTTATTTAAAAATAATTCATATTAAGTTTGGTGGATTTACTTACTAGCCAACATGGATAGTTGTTTATTTATTTAGTGTATGGGGAATATGGATTGTAACTACAAACTATAAATACCTTCTATGTCTACATGTGTTTCGCAACATTAATCATGCCATTCAGAGGACTAGTACTTAAAAGAGATAATAAACATCTCCCCAAGAGTCAGGGTCACAAAATTGTTAGATGTGTTTTCTTACCCTTTTTTGTTCCAGAGATATTGTTTTCCTTACTATATTTGTTCATCTTTTCAGGAAAATATTGTAAGGCAAAGAATTTTAATTATGTGGAATTTATTTTTATATTCAAATTTAATATAGATTTAACCTGTATTGGCTTGATGCTTTGGTAATGTGTTTAGCTGAGATGTTGCTTTATTTAGAGGAGGCTTGGTTGCTTAGTTACCTTTTTCTTTTAATGGAAAATCTCCAACAATAATAGTTGCTCAATATTTGCCCGTTCAACAGTGTAGCCTGGAGTATCCACATTTTCATAGAAAAGTTTTATCTTGAGGTATGCTAAATGGCAGTCCAGTTCATATAGTAGAAAAGGCAAGACTGGAGAAAGGAAACTTAGGTCATTCTCACATCATAGCCAGAGCAATCAATTTCAGGAATGAAAAAAAGTGTGATTCTTATTCTTTGTTTTTTTACCATTTTCCAATCAAAAGAAATTTACTTAATATAAGCCAATAAAATCATTTACTAGTGTAGATTATCTTCTGGCTTTCTCGCAGGATGTTAATAAATTATAAGAAGCTGATAAAGACTGAATTTAACTGCATTATACTAGGAATTTGAATAGTTACAAACTGGCACTAACTTTATATGTTTTTATACGCTAATAAAATAATTTGATGCATTATTATTAAGAATTGCTGGTCTTATTACAGAATTGTCATGCTGTGTTCTAAGTAATACCTTGACATGACTAAAACACATTAAAATGATGGATTGCTTCTTGAGTAGATTGGAATGATTTCTTGAACTTATTTATTAATAGTCATTCAGTGAGGACATTTATCAAAGCTTATACAAATTGAATGTCAGTGGACTGAATTTACTTAATCTCTTATTAGGAACCTATGCTAAACAAAACTGGTGCTTTCTCCAATTATCTGTTTAATAAATGCTTACTATGTTGGCATTATTATTTGAAGTAAAATGACCTATACAAATCAGTGGATATAATGCAAGCATGTTTTTAGGTATACTAAATGGAGATTTAAAATAGTTGGCGTTTTAAAATTTTGGACTTTTTAAAAATAAAGCATTATTAAAGTGGTGAGGCTGGCTGACCTGCCAAAACTACTTGAACGCTTTCCTAGCTATGGCTTCTTCTTGCTGTGCCAGCAGGAGCTTTAAATCCAGTAGAACACCAAGATTACACACCAACATTTTTTCAGAGGAAATGTAGCCCTGTTCACAGCAGCGGATGGTACCTTCATGGACCCATAGGGATTCTATACCAACAACAACTGTTATATTGGGAATAAGTCCCAATCTGTTTCTCCTGTGCAAGCTTAATTGCTTATAGACATTGGAATTTCCACAACATCTTCACCTTGGCCTGGGGTCAAGACTTGTAAAGTTGGGTATTAACAGTATAGATAATAATGGACCTCAAACCAACAGATTGCCTCCCTTAGTGGTCTCATGGAGATATCATATAAGATGGGGGAGAGGACTGATCCCTACAGTACCTCATTAGATTTATTAATAGTGTTAGTGAAAAAAATCTTGGAATAAATGATTGGTTGCAAAATGAACGTAAAACAATAATTGATATAATTGCCAGTGCATCCACAGAAGCTTTGTTTCCGAATTACAGGAAATAATAATTTCATTTTACACTGTGTTGGTAAGACTCCAATTCTCAAGTATTGTATCCAGCTCTGGACATCAGATTCTGACAAATTGGAGTTTTAGTGAAGGATTGTTGGCATATACATGGGGTTTGAAAGAATTGGGAAGAGATAATTTTGAGAAGAGAAGACTAGTAGTGGACAAGAAGTATGCCATCAAATGAGATTCAATTTCTGGTGACTATGGAAAAATGCTTGTAATCATGATTAAACATTTTGAAATATTTAAAAGGAGTGTGTGCAAAATGTTTTAAATGTGAACTATTTCAGGTTCTAAACTCCTCATTCTCAGTTGTAAATAGCTTGTTTCAACTGTGAAATTGGCTGTTTGCAAACATTTTGGAACTGTTTTGATCTTAAAATGCAGTGCTTTGAATTTAAGATTGTTCAGCTAGCAATGTTTTGCACATCCCTGAAAGAATCTCACAGAAGAGATATTGAAAACATTTCTGGTCAAACTATTTCCTATTTAAGTGTTACAGGAAGGCCTATTCTGATTGTAGGTTAGAACTTTCCCAGTAGTAATACCATGTTTTCCCGAAAATAAGACCTATCCCAAAAATAAACCTTAGCGAAGGGGGTGCGCGTGGCTAGCATAGGAGGTGGCACATGTGTGCCGAAGGTGTCTGGCAGCAGCTGCAGCCCTTGTAGCACAGGTGAGTTGATTACCTGTCCAAGCAGGAGGCAGAGACAGGGGAAGCAGGCAGTCTGGATGCACTGCGCAGGTCACGGGAAAGCTGAGAGTTGATGGGCTGGAGTGGCAGCAGCGTGGGAGGCTCATCTTTGCGCAGTGGCACCAGCAGCAGATGGAGGCAGAGGCCCAGGGGGGAAAGGCAGGCGATTTGGATGCACCGCATGGGAAAAGCTGAGAGTCAATGGCCAGGGCAGCTGCGGGAGTCTTATCTTTGCATCTCTTGGTTTGCCTGCACCCTGCATCGTCTTCCACCCCAAAGCTCTGCCTCTGTCTGCTGCCAGTGCCACCATGCGAAGATAGCCGCCTGCAGCCAGCCTCCCACTCCGGCCCACTGACTCAGCTTTCCCGCGGCCTGCACAGGGCATCCGGATTCCCCTGCCTCCCTCCACACACAACTCTGCCTCTGCTGCGTCCACCAAGGGACTGGCAGGCTGTAGCAGCTGCCAGATACCAACTGTTCCTGCACGATTGCTGCCTCTTGTGCGCATGCTGCAGGGCAGGGCGCCCAGCTGGGCTGATTACTTTGAAATCATGTTTCTCTCCCCCCCCCCAAAAAAAAGCCCTAGTGCTTATTTTGGAGCCAAAAAAAATATAAGACCTAATCTTATTTTCGGAGAAACACAGGTACTTCCAACAAACAGTGGGAACGTCAGTAGGTGGCCGCAAGTGGAAATCATAGGATACTGCGGCATTTGCCTAATGAAGGCAACTGGGACTGCTGCAGTTTTGATAAGTAGACACGTGATGTGCTGCTTTATGATTGCATCACTTAGTGACAGAGTCATCATCCCCAATTACCATTGTTAAGCAAGGACTACCTGTAGTTCTGTGAGATTGTTTAATTTAAATTCTCACATAAAACAGGAAGTATGATTAGGTGTTTTTAATGATCCCTTTCACATATGTTAGGTGATTTATTTTCATTGTGAATAGCTCCTGTCATCAAGATATGTCCAGAGGCTGTGCAGATTCTTCTCTGGATTTGGTGGGTGGGGAACACCCTCAGACTCATCACTGATGTACAGTAATGTACAGTTGTGTTCATTCTTGAATCAGGAGGCACTTCAGATAGTCCCTCAGGCCCTAATTACCTTACAAATGGACTACTGAAATGCATTTTATGTGGGCCTATTCTTGAAAACTATGACGCAACTACACTTTGTCTAGAAAATAGTGATGTAGACAATGAAGGGCATGCCACACTATGCCCATGTGATTCAGAGCTGAACTGGTTACTGCTTGGCTTCCAGATACAATTCAAGGTATCACCTATAAATCACTTCATTAAATAGGCCATGGCTAAGTTTGCCTACGTCCAATTGTTTCTGGCCGTCTAGTGAGATCAAGCAGAATGGGTGCACTTTCGGTCCCTTCAATAATACTATGCCATCTGTTGGGATTGAAGAAGTGTACCTTCTCTGTCTCGATAGCCACTTATTGGTAAAGCAACTGCCCAGAGATTCATTCAACTCCACCCTGATGACATTCAGAAAATCATTGAAATCACAGCTGTCCTCCCAGGTTTTGGAGCATCATGCTGGTTAAGCTCTAGGGTATTTTGTTGCTGTATAAAGTTTGCCTTTTAAAAAATATAAACTGTCTAGTCATCTAGACTGAATTAAATACATAAATGAACCACCAACTTAATTATCTTTGGCTAAGGTAATAATCTGATGATAAAATAACTTTAATTAAAATATTTTAAATCCTTATAAGAAATATGATAGATGTTCATGTCTATCTGCCATATTACAATACTTTGCACTTAATTTGCTGCTTTAGAGGGAACGTATAGTAATCCAAGAAAAATTGCATTTTACCTTTCTGTTCTTTTACTCGTCTGACTGTATATGTCATTCTGAATTCTGGCAAGCAAAACGGCACAGTCAGTTAATAAGTAATCACGTAAAAGTATTTCTAGTCAAATTGTAAGACAAAGTAGAAGAAAGTAAGATTGGGCAAGAGAGAGAATTTCTTAGAGATATAACAGTATATGATCATTGGGTTCCCCAGTAACGTAAAAGAAGGACTACCTGTTTTTCAAATGGTGAGAAATTAATTTGATTGCCCTTAAGTCAGTTAGTCTAATTTGCATTTCTGGACTAATGTGCTGGTGATACATTCTTTTTCTACACATTATGAAATGCAGTTCTTGGCTCAGAATTGCAGTTGAATAAGCTTATATCAGGGACCATTGATATGAAAATGCAAATATTTGAATTTAAAATATTTAAATATTTTAAAGGTATTCTGAATGCTTGGAAAATTTGATTCCCACCAAGCATTCTGATTCACCCATTCTTACTTGGATATATCTCACTTGCTACCTGATAAACACAAGTAAATGGTCATGTACAAATTGTTTCATTTGTTTAATGTGACTGTGTCAAACCTAATTCTCCTCCAATGTTACCGTAATTGCTGCTGGGTATAATTTTCAGCACACAAAAATACCCGATAAAATGCACTGCTCATTTTAATATGAGTTTGTAAGGGGTTTACAGTTAAAACGTCCCATTTCATTCTTAAACCAGCAGTTTCAAAATCAAATGGGATGCACTTAAAAATCATTTGAAAATTACTTCCAGTCCTGCAAAGGACAATTACTGAGCATCTGCTAATTTGCTAAGTAAATTGCAAATAAACACACCAAATCCCTTTGAAAGCAAAGTATATAGCTTATTAAGTGAATGTATGGGAGACATACACATGGTAGCCAGCTATTATTCATGACTAATCCTTTCAATAAATCCACCAGGTTGGGCTAATTCAGAACAGAAAAGGGATCCAGTTTTTTCTTTACATTTTTCTCCAAGCCCTCTGAGTGAAAAGTTAAAATTTTCAGCTAGCTATGCCCCCTTGTTTTTAAATAGCTCCCTTCTCACCAGGTTAGTATTCTCCTTATTCGACTACCAGGAGTTGGTAAAAACAGAATAGTCATTCTGTTATAAATGAAAACCTTTTAAAGATTGAGGCAGGGCTGTCATCTTTATTATTATTATGGGTTGCTATTTTTGGCTGTTTTTTTGCAATGTTATGAAGTCATTTTGTACGGTTTAAATGTGTTTTATATGGTTATAGCAAGTTGGCTATGTTGAATTGTTACAGACCCGTTTTGGTCTTTTGTTTTCTTTTTGGCTTTTTGATTGTCTCTTTTGAATGATATGTAGATATTATTTATCTCTCTGTGCCTGTTTATGGGTGATTTGAAAATTTTGAAGCTCAGAGAGCACCATGAAATCCATGTGATTTTTAGATGTAGACATTTCTTTTTACATCATGGAGATCTCCAAAGAAGACAAAAAGATATTTGTGCCCAAGATCTATGTCTAAGAAAGCCATTTGCTACTGGCAGGCAAGAATGTGTACACTGTATCAAAGCTTGAACAATAAATGGGAGATATATCAAGCAAATGAAGTATTTGGTAGGCAGCGAGGCTTCATTTTTAGTAGAATACAAATTCGTTCAAATATTTCAATATGATGAGCTTTGGGGAACATAGAGATTTTTTAAAGTGCTTTGTTATTCAGAGAGAAAAGACCTGGAAGGAAAAGAGATAGCAATTTCTGTGATTTTATGAACAATCTCATGCCTGCACTGATAAAATTGCTACCACCTACACAAGTTAGGAAATTGCTGATTACATGAAAGCAGCTATGATGTCTAGTCTTGCTTGTGACTAAGGTAATAGAAATGCCCAACCTACATTCTCTATCACATTAAAATAGTGTCTTATCATTCTGTCTTTAAGAGTGCTTTTATGGCAGTTTTCCATAAAACTTTGTCGTTACTAATTCCTAGACTACTCTTGGATGCTTGATATTTTTTCTTCAAACCTAAGATAACCTTTTTGATGAAAGTTTAGGTTAAATAGTTTCTGAACAAATTTGTATTTCTTATTGCTGCCTGTGTCAGTCAAGCCAGCATGTTGTTAACATAGAAGTGATATAATCTGATTTGCTTATTTATTGAAGCTTATTTATTGATATTGAGATTCCAAATAGCATATAAGCAATATAGAAGGTAGCCAACAATTTCCTCAATTAAAACCTAATTTAAAAACTTGTACTGCAGTAATGATTGTGATGATGGTCTCTAATGCACCAAATTTAAGCACCAAATGACTGTTTGAAAGAGAGCAGTTTTGACATCTTCCTGAATACCAGAAAAAAAGAGGCTCAAGCACCCCTGTATTTCATAGTATGGAGGAAGTCATTGAGAAGACCTGCTGTCTGGTTCATACCTCTTTCAAACTGGGTCCTTGAATAGGCCCTCTAGATATCCTCATAGGATGAGTAGGATCATGTTGGATAGGACAGCTCCTTGTGTAACAAAATACTGCTCTGTATAGGTATTTATGAGTGAAAATCAGAAATTGAGAAGGAAGTAAAGAACTGGCATCTGAATAAAGTAAAATGTGTAGGGGAAAGAAGCACATGAGTCATAAGATCCATGTATCTCAGATATTTGATCTGACAAGGTGTATTTTGGATTGTTTATCATAATATTTGGGTAAGGTGGGGTCTTACTGTCTAAACCTTTCTAGCCAGAAGATGATTCAGTTTTGCTCTGCGGTCTTCCCTGAACTTGAAGAGGCGGAGAAGACCTTCTGAAAAGAAAAACAGTGGGGCACCATTGTTGATCTGGATGCAAGTAAACAATCTATTATCTGGGTGGTCACTAAAATCAATCACCACACAGATCAATTTTTGATACTGGGCCATTGCAAAACTAAAATCTAAAGGATTTTACAATTTCTACTAATACTATTTATATTATGGTCACATAGTCAGCCAAGTGTTTAGGCCGGAGTTGGCATTTTGTCTACCTGTCGAGTCCTTCCCAAGGATGTGGGATAGGCAGATGTTATTTAATATTAAAGGTATTGTCACAGGATATGAGCTGTTTCAAGTAAAGCTGCCTTTTGCAAGTTTTGCTATTTTGTGTGGCAAATCGACATTGGTCTGCTAGCCTCTGTTCTGTTATTTATGATTCTGGATGTTGTTCTTTCTAGAATTTGTGCATTCTTTAATGATACCCGTTTGTTGCTTCATTTGTAACAGTAGATCATTATTTCTTTTTTTCAATCTATCTGTATTTGCAAGGGATAGACCACTTTTCTTCCGGTAGTCTTGCATTGGCTGACCTTCAATCTTGAGTCCTGTAGCCCACTTGTCACAAGATGTCTAGCAATCAGAATACCTAGCTCAGTTTTTATTAACCCAGACTATGACTGATCTGGTATAGGTTTCAGTAAATTATGTCCAGTATTTTTTATTTATTTATTTATTTATTTTCACATTTATATACCGCCCCATTCCGAAGACTCGGGGCGGTTTACAGCTT
>JANHFL010004848.1:65664-76708 GCA_032468155.1 Oxyrhabdium leporinum
TATTGCCCCCACAATCCGGGTCCTCATTTTACCTACCTCGGAAGGATGGAAGGCTGAGTCAACCTTGAGCCTAGTATGGTTGAATCTCTGGCATAGCTCAGCTCTCATCCTCCTTGGAGTTTAGCAAGCCCCACAACCACATCAAGGTAATGCTTCACTGGAGTCTACTCCTACTCCTGTTATTGTTATTATATCACATGACTCTGGTAATATCCACCAGTTTCCCTGTTAGTGAGCTGAGGCTAGATATGAGGATGTACTCATGCTCTACTGCTTCAGGGAAGTATTGGGAGACGGGTGAATCCAGTACTGGTAGGAACAGAAAATTTGATGCTGGAAAATGACCAAACCACTATAGAGAAAAGTTAGCAGGTTAATAGACCATTTACCTTTGACTGTCCTGGCAGCTCTTAGAATTTAGAGAGGAACTACAATTACTTGTAGAAGCTAGACTTGCTAGTTGGTTTAATAAGAGCAAAATCATCCATGATGTGGTAACATATGAAGAAGCCAGAATATGGTGTATAACTGAAACCTGGCAGAAATAGGCTATGTGGGCTCCTATTCTTCTACCAAGATATTCTAATATGGGGATTAAGAGACTAGGGTGGGTGATCAGGTAGCCCTGGTTTATAAATCCTGTATAGTATCTCTTGTTGAGATTCCTGTCAGAGAACTGACTTATATTAAATGTGTATATGGAGACTCAGGATTTAATTAGCATGTTGCCTACTCTACGGCCTAATGAAGTCTTTAAAACAATTAACAGAGCCCTGTGCAGAATTGGTATTGGAATTACCCAGATTTTTGGTGGTATATTATTTTAATGTTCACTTTGGAGAGATACCTGGTGCAATCTATGACAGCTGTTTCCATATTTGAATTAAAAATGGAGACAACAACCTCTGTGTGACGCATACTGAATTGATGCTTCACTCAGTTTGTTTTGTGACTGGGACTCCTATATAATTTGCCACTATGATGAATAGATCACTTCCTCATTAAGGCAGAGAATTCTGAAAAGCTGCTTGGCTTGGTATGGCCTATTAGCTGTTGTTTGGATCCCTACCCAATGAAGCCGATTCATCACATAGGGAGGTATTGGAATTGGCCAGTTCATGAGAGAGGGCTGTAAAGCATTATAAAGCGGTATATAAGTCTAAGTGCTGTTGCTATTAAGACCTCTCTGAGGGAGACCAGATTGCTATTTTGTTTAATGGTTCGAACTCTTTTTAAGAAGCCAATCTTAGATTCCTTATTGATAGATTTATTGTAGTCCGTTTTTCAAATCTCAATGATTAGAAACTTATGTAGAGAGAGTGGTAGGCAGTCAGAAGTTGTGGAGGAAACAGATTATCTAAACCTTTTTCAAACTGGCGTTAGAATAAGCTGTTGGGGTGAGGCGGCCTTTGGTTGGCCTGTTAGCTGTTCTTCACCAAGGAACTGTCAGAAAAGTGTGACTATTTTGATTGTATGGAATTTCAGTGGATTTCAGTACAATCGACCATGGTAATCTTTTGGATTGCGTGAGAGAGTTAGAAAATGGCATCATTGAATTATACTTTCAAGTGGTGGTGCTTAGTAACAGGAACTTACTTCAAAAATTTTAGGGCTCTAATGTTGTCTAGATCACTAGACTTAATAACCCAATTTTTTGTGGTTCTGAGTATTATCAATAGCCTACCAATTCTATAGGTAGTCCTCAGGTTACAACTGGTCATTCAGTGATTATTCAAAGGTACAAAGGTGCTAAACAAAAGGTTTAAAATGGGTCCAGGATGCTGTGGTCGCATGGCAGCATCCCCGCAGACAAGTGAATGCAATTCAGGTGCTTGAAAACTAGCTTGCAATTACAATGTTTGCATGTCCCATGGTCACATGATTAACATTTATGACCTTCCCTGCTGGATTCTTCCCATAAGCAAAGTCAGTGGGGAAGCTGGCCGGAATTCTCAAGTCCCTCCCTCTCTTGCCATTTTTTTGCACACCTGGAGCATTCACATATCTGCCTGAGCTCTATAACACCTGCCCGTCGTTCACAACTGCAGCTCTTGCTCACCAGGGACTCCCACCTCTTCCTATGTGAGATCTTTGTTTAACAACCTGTTCAATCCTGAGGTTATGTCGGCAACTGGGACTGCTGGGACTGTTGTCACTAAGTAATGCAGTCATGTAACATCTCAGTTTTACAACTGAATTGCTTAGCAACATAAAATCAAGTCCTGTATCATTGTAAGGACTACCTGTACCTTTTTTCCTCATTATACTTAAATAATCATCATTCCCTTTGCCTTATTTTAAAAATCACTTTGGGGGGAATTTATTTGGATGGTAGGGTCCTTTAGGTTGCTCTTACCTGTGTGTAGGGGTATTTGATCATTTTATATTAATTGTTTTTGTTTAAATTGGGCAACCATAAAAAATCCAATCAATCAATGCCTTCCTAAGGGCCAGAAAAAAAGTGATAAATTGCAATTGAATCCAAACAAGAAAGAGTTGCCGGTTATCAGAGCTGATGCTTTTGAGAATAGGGTGGAGTCCCTTTTCCGTTTGTGGCCACAGATATAAAACAGAAACACATTTTGGAACTGCTCTTGAATTATGATTTCGTCCTATTGAGGCTATATCCAGAAGAGCATTTTCTTAACTGTTGCTGATGTAACATATCTGCTCACCTCTTGAAGAGTACAACCTCAAAGCAGCAGTGCATCAGCTGGTAGCCCTTAGGCTTGTTTGGAATTAAAGTGAAGGAGCTGGGGCTAGTAATTCACAGACTAATGATGTCAACAGATCTCAGCTGTCTTCTGTGAACCTGTAGAAAACGACCAAGTATACAAAAATTTAAATCCTGAACAGTAACTGGTGTATATGTATATGTAAATGCACACATACACATAGATTCACGTCCTTTGATTACTGCACATAGTGGTAGTTAGACCTCATCTTGCTGTTGGCTTCATTCTTGTCTGCAATGAAGCCATGTAGCTAAGTCAGGGGTGTTTTTTTTGTAAGTCTTCTACTGCATAAGCAAATTCCAGACAGGTCGGGAATCTGTAGGGCCAAGTACATCTCTGTCAGTCTTAAGCATAATAGCACAATCTGCCCATATCCTATCCTAATGCTATAGCAAGAGACCTGGAGTGTAAGACCACAAATAGACAGTGATTAGTGATCTTGTTGCTACCCTGTTAATCATTGACCAAGCTGCCAATACTTTGCTCCAGCACTAAAATGAAGTTGAAACCCAAGTGAACCGGTTAACTCAGATGACAAACTAACTAATGCTGCAGGAAGGACAAAGTCTGCCACAACAGGATGCCCCTTTATCATTGCTAGTCCAAGGTCCAGCCACCATTATTGGAACAACTGCAACACCTACTAAAGCCAAATATCCAACTTTCTGCCTAACAAATTAATAGGAATCCAAGCAAAGCTTTCTCATTCTTGTTGTAATGGGCTGAGTTGAGAAGGAGCTGCTGCAGTTCTTTCTGCGCAGACATCTTTTTACGTAACTTGGAAATTTCAGTGAGTCCCATGTGCAACTTGGAGTTTGATTATTGAAGTTATTCAGATTCCTGTTCCTAATCAGGAATTTTGTTCAGAAGTCTGATTTCTGCCTTTATAGCCCCAAATAGCTTATTAGATGTGATGAAACTAGTAGTCTAGATTCCCAGGAGGGAGGGGATGCATTCCAGAGGAACAAGAGGTAGTTCAGTTCAGATGGTTTGTGTGAGAGGAAAAGGGGGGAAGACAGCCCCATCGTAATCGTTCTCTGTGTATATATTTGATGTAGATAGCAGAGTGTCGTTAACGAGGCCAGATTCTATCTGTAGTTGTGGAACAGTAAAAAAAAATCTACTTGGAAGAATCTCCCCATGTTTTTCTTGGGTTTGGGACTGACATCTGATTGAAGTGAAGTCTCTGTGAATGTGGCCTCACTACAGGTAGTCCTCGATGAACGACAGTGTAGTTGAGATTGCAATTTCCATTGCTAAGCAATGTGATCATAAATCATGATGTCATGTGAGTACATCGCTTAGCAACAGCAATCCCAGTATTCCCTGTTGCTGTCATTAAGTGAGGATTGTTGGTAATTGAGGATTTACTGTACATGACCACAGCTTGCAATTTCCTGCCAGATTCAAACAAGCAAAGTATTTGCTTTTTGCCTAAGACTTGAATTTCACATGGTATTAATTTCTATGCATTTTCTATACAGTTCTATAAATTTTCCTTTTAGGATTTTATGGATTTTAACATAACATTACTACTGATAAATCGGTATATATATATATAATATATATATTACCCTACCTTTATTGTTTTTAAAAGTAATAATAAATAATCAAGGTGGTGAGCATACCTAATGCTCCTTCCTCCTCCTCTTTTCTTTACAACAACACACCTGTGAGGTTAATTGGGCTGAGAGACATTGACTGGCCCAAAATCATCCAGCTGGTTTTCATGCCTGAGGCAGGAATAGAAAAGTTTCCTGCTTTCTTGCCTGGTGCCTTAACCATCACACCAAACTGGTTTGCATTATCGGAGCTTCCCTGTGTTTTGTTAATGCAGCTGCTCAGAGTTGTAATAACTGCAGGCAAGTGATAAAGCACACTTATTCTTTTCAGAGTAGTTAGTTATTAGAGTTTTCACTCTGAAATTTGCTTTCTTTCATTTTGTTATCTTCCAGACCTACCTAGCTTCACTATACATTTAGTGAAATAGTCCCATTATTAAAACCATAGATAGATATTTGTCAGTGCATATTTTAATTGGTTGCTAAGCTTATATATAGAACACACTGTAGTAAAAACTGGTAAAGTACTCATATGAGTATGAATATAAAATATTTTAATATGTACATCCCAGATGAATCCACTTTCATCGTTCTTAATGTTCTTGCAAAGACTGGCATATACCTTAAAGCACTTCTTGCAATGCTGATGCTTTTTTTCATTCAAAATATAAGTATCCTGATGGTTTCATTGACATTAACCAGTTTATGGTGATGTATTATTTACTTTTTAAACTTAAATTTGGCAGTGTAACATTCATTTCATTTCTTGCATGCATGTGTGTGTATGTGTGTGTATGTTGGTATTGTAAACCATTCAAGATTTTAAAAAATATTTTTAAAAACAGGCTATAATTTTATCACATATCAGTTCACCCACTAATGTTACATGGTACACTAAATTTACAACTGAATAATATTGGGGGGGTGTGGGGGAGTGATGTACCCTAGGGCATACAATCTTAACTTTTACCAGGAAAGTTATTTTTTGTCCTACATGTGATTATTGGAAATAGGGTGAAAATTAACTTTTAGATTGTTCTGTTGAAATGTTTATTAAAAAATTACGTGCAATAGTGGTGGATATCTATATCTTGGGTGTAGGATGAGGTGAAGGTTTAAACTCCGCTGAAGATGTTACCTAGCCTGGTAACAAAACATTTGGAAACCAACCCACAAGCTCGGAGAATGAGCCTTCACCCTCAAAAAATCATATGCTACAAGGATGGAAACATATAATCCACACCATTATGTTTAGGGTTACATCTTAAGTAAGAGTAAGTAAGTCAGTCTTGAGTACTAGCTGATAGAAGCTTCCTGATACTGAACTAATTTAATCACCAAGATGGATTATTAATTGGGACTGTGTAAAATATTTGAAAGAGGTTCTTTGCAAAGTGAGGGTAGAGGAGCACAGAGATGATGTTAGAGAAAGTATGCAGAAACTTAGCAGAAGGTGAGCTCAGACCATTAGCAAACCATGCATTTAGCCCAGGAACATAGGAAAGCATGGCAGATGTTAAGTTATCCCACATTGACTGGCTTTGGGCTGCTGTCAGTGTTTCAAATTCTGTTGTTAAAGCTTATAGAACATAGAACTCTAATGTTTCCTGTTGGGTCTCTTTTCTGACCTGGCTTACTTCAAAGGATTGCAGTATGTTACTGCCAGCAGTTTTCCCTCTCCTCAAAGCATAAAAGCAGTTGTATCTTTTAGAAGGTTTGCACAGCTGCTTCAAAAGCTGCCCCTGTAAGCCTGTTTGTGTTGTGTATGCATGAATTTATATTGTTTCCGGGACTGCCAATAAAACCCAAGAGATGCATATAGCAATAGCACTTAGACTTATATACCGCTTTGCAGTGCTTTACAGCCCTCTCTAAGTGGCTTACAGAGTCAGCCTATTGCTCCCAACAATCTGGGTCCTCATTTTACTGACCTTGGAAAGATGGAAGGCTGAGTCAACCTTGAGCGGGTGAGAATCAAACTCCTGACTGGGCAGAATTAGGCTGCAATACTGCATTCTAACCAGTGCACCACCACGGCTGTTGTGCACAGATATATGCAGAAACTTTTAGAGCAACCTTACTCTAATGTTTCAAGGAGTGGTCCTTAACTTGTAGTAACTTACTTTGGTAAGCACTTGTTTTGAACGGTTGATACAGCTCTTCCTTTGTGTATGTGCTTGATTTATTTATTTTTTTAAAGGTTTGCTAAATTAGGGGTTGCTTTTGAATACTTTAAACTTTGAAGCGTGAAACATAACATAAAGAAAAAATATATGGTGTATCATTAAACAACTTTAGGCTGTAATTCTATCCACACTTACTAGGATTAAGTCTGGCAGAATGTTTTAAGCAACTATCTTCTTTAAAGATTATAGTTTCTCTATGTAAACAAGATATAACATCTACAATGGCAAAAGAAAAGTATGAGAGCATAAAATAAATATATAAAATTGTTTCAAAGCAATAATATATTTGATGTTATTGAATATACACTATCTGATCTACATATTGAAGCAAAATTACTTTCCAACGTCACAAAAAGATTTTTACTCTAATAAAAAGGATAAGTGTAGAAAGCTATTTCTAATTGTTTGATTGAGTGGGTGGAATATAACACTTTGAAAAACCAAAATGATGCAAAATTGTCTCCTTGCACATAACATTAAGTTATAATTTAGTAGAGGGATCTGTTAACCTTTTGATGATTGCAAGGAACACGAATGTTCTTTTGGGGGATGAAAGTCATTGATCTCAGAGTGATTATTATAAGGAAAGAAAGTCCATGTTGTGTACTTGGACACAGTCAAGCTTTTCTGTTTTTTGAGTGGGCAGTCAGAAATTTCTTTTTTTTTAAACTTATGTCAAGACTGTTACATCATTTATGTTATTTTGTGTTACCCATTTCATTATGTTTTGTGTTTCCCATTGTGAGTTTTGACTAATCTCTGGCAATTATAATTAAAATGGTTTCTCTCTAGCTCATTGTAGCTTAACGGTGTTCTAAAGTTTTCAGGCTGGAAAAAAAAGGCTTTTCATGATGTTCAGTATTTACACAGAGTTGCTCAAGCAGATCACGTGGAGCTTTGGAATGGGGGGCCATCAGCAGCAACTATTAAATTCTAATGAATTATCTGGTATTCTCAAATATTGTCAAATAAATTTAATTATGGGTTGGATGGAAGAAAATAAGTTAAAGTTAAATTCAAACAAGGCAGGGACGCTATTGGGGAATAGAGAACAGAGCACGAGGATTTATGTACAGCCTGTTTATTGGGGGGGGGGTTGATTCCCTGAAAGAGCAGGTTTGTAGCATGAGACTGCACACTGACACTGATTCACAGTTTTAGCAAGGAGTGTGTTTGCACAATTACATACAGTATTGCAGTCTATCAGTCAGTTCCCTGTGCCTCGGCTACATCTATCTTGATTATTATAATCAAGGTCTTGTTAGGTGTCCTGAGGTCACAAATGATACAAATCTCAGTTGCTCACCGATGCAAGATGCAGGTATCACATCATGTCCGTAAAGAGATATCTGCACTG
Source organism: Oxyrhabdium leporinum (assembly GCA_032468155.1). Classification (NCBI taxonomy): domain Eukaryota; kingdom Metazoa; phylum Chordata; class Lepidosauria; order Squamata; family Cyclocoridae; genus Oxyrhabdium; species Oxyrhabdium leporinum. The sequence goes on from JANHFL010004848.1 coordinate 73,505, forward strand.
GTTATCTTGCTTTTGGATACAGTACAAGATTTCATCTTGGCAATAGTTTTTAACATTCTAAAGAGCTTAGGATCTGATTATTTGAAGAATAGCTTCTCTCATTACCAGCCTATCTAGGTTTCAGAAGGAGGTAGCCCTTAAGCAACCTTGTCTGGGCTTGGAAGCTGGGCAAATTCAGGACGGTTTAGTATTTAGATGAGAAAATACCAGAATAGCAGGCTGGACTGGGAAACTGAGAAACATTGCAGATGAAGACAATGGGAAACCATCTCTAGTACTGCCAGGAAAATTACATCAATAGTTTCCATAGACTTCCATGAAATCATCAGGAGTTAAACTTGATTTAAAGGAGGACCTTTATCTAGGTGTTTAAATATGGAAAGGCTCTCCTTAGGTTGCCACAGCTGGCAAGGGCTCACTTTTCAGGCACAGGAGAGAAATTAGATTAAACATTAGAATTAAAGTTTATTTAAAATTACTGGATTTTCTTGTGTTTTTTTAAAATATGTGTATTTTATTAGCTGCCTTCAATAGCTAATTCTAAAAATCAGATGCAAGTAATCCTTGGGTTACAAGTGTTCCCTTAGTGAATGTTTAAAATTACGCGATAGGCGCCCCCTAGCGTTTACGAACAAGTACCGAAATTATGAATATTGTAGCACCCTGGCAGTGGTTCCCTCTTACGAATGACCGCAGAGGCTTTGCAACATTCGCTCCACTTATCCCCCCAACCCCGGCTGGGTCTTCACAGGTACTTCGTCTATGGAGACTCACTTACCTTGCGAAGATCTCTCTGTCGCTGTTTCTTTGCCTGCTTCATTAATTCAGGCTTTCAGTGCATTTGCAGAGAACAGAGGCCTAATGTACTGCAAGATCAGTTAGTTGCTCATGATCTCGCACTTTAGGCCTCTATTCTCTGCAAATTGAGGCCTGGATGTCTGCAAACAGAGGGAAGACTTCTGTCCTTCAGGCCTGCCCTCTCTTTGCTGTTTCCTTGCCAAAGCCTCCTTTTTCATCGCCAGGGGCCTTGTCAAGAGGATCTCCAGTGAGGAAGGATGCCCGGAAGGATGTGCTCAGGCCTCCGGGCCTCTTTTTTCATTGACAGAGGGCTGGTCAAGCCCTTTGCTCATGAGAAAGGAGGAAACAGGCAAAGAAACAGTCTGGAGAGGAGACCTGGCACAGCACCTGGCACAGCAGGATGGGGGGGAAGCAATTGTGGGGACCCCAGGGGAGGGAGAATGAGGTAACTATGGCTCGGGGGAGGCCTTGGGTGATCTTAAGCAGGTGGCCTGTTCCATCACTAACTCCCCCCCATGGCCTTTTCCACCCCAAGATACCTCATGTGCACTTAACATGCCACACATTCATTTATCGAATGTGTGAGCGAAATCAGGGAGTGATCTCGTTCAAGGTATGAGATTCACTCCCATGAATCCTCGGATTACGAATGGAATGAGCAGGCTCCATTACATTCATAACTTGAGGACTACCTGTATATGCAATCTGCTGCCTGAAGGCCACTCAGTTGCCATTTTGTGATCAAACACATTGGAAATTCCCCAAAGAAAAGAATTCTGGTTGATCTATATATGTAAAGGACAGAATAATAAATAGTTATAATTATTTGTCAGATATAATCTATGATGAATATAGTACAATAACCAAATTCGCATTTGCTTGAAGTTATTTTTTTAAAAGATGAAGGAACGCAGCTATTATTTATTTAACAATAAACTGCTGTTTGAAATCATGACATATGATCAGCTTTCTAATTGTAATTGTGGCATTAGGCTGGTATGTCCACAGGACTATCCTTGTTTGGACTTTCTGATTATTCCTGTTTACCACAATGCAAGCAAAAAACTGCTTAAAATAAAAAAGAACAAATCAGGAATTGGCCAAGAATGCCATTATTGCTTATCTTCTTTGCAAGATTGACTCTGGCCTGTTTCTAAGTTTAACAGATTATGATTACAAGAAGCCATGTGTAAATGTAGCCACTGTTTGCATATGTTATATTTTTAAAAAAGAACTTTATTCAAGGAGCCTGAGTAAGTTGTGGGAAAAGTTAATGGAATGCCATTATAATTGGGGTGAGGAGGACAGGGAAGCAGAAGTTTTATTCCTGATTTTTGCTTACTTTAAGTTGAGGTTCCATATCTATATATGCTTATTTATAAGGATTATAAATTTATAAGGAGTTAAAATATAAAATTATTTATAAGAAGTTTGATCCTGACCGGCTCAAGGCTGACTTGGCCTTCCATCTTTCCAAGGTTGGTAAAATGAGGACCCAGATTGTTAGGGGCAGTATGCTGAGTCTGAACCATTAAGAGAGGGCTGTAAAGCACTATGAAGCGGTATATAAGTCTAAGTACTATTTCTATGTTGATATTCTTTACAAAAACATACAAAGATTTTTTGTATAGTAGGAAAGAAGTTGTGTATAAGCAAAGAGCACTTAATGTATTGTTTGTGGTCAACCACTGAATTAAAAGGTTGTTGCACTATATTTCTCTGCTTACACTTAGGCATAAGAAGGGTATGTTGAAACAATAAAAACTGACTTGAGATTTGGAAAAGACGGGATTTCAGAATGGCCTTAAGAATCTGTACAACCTTAACATAAAGGGAATAATTATTTTTAATTACCGTATTTTTCGGTGTATAATGCACACTCCCCCTCCCCAAAAAAAAGTGGGTGGCAATGTCTGTGTGTCTTATACAGTGAATGTTGCCGAAGCCTCGCCCACCCACCGGCTCCCACTCTTCAGCCTCTGCCTCCCAGCAATTTGCCTCCTTGCAGCAAATAGCAAACAGCCTGGTCAGCTTCAGCACAACCTGATTTAGCACAAGCAGCTGATTGTCCGTTAGATCAGCTTCCTGACAATCAGCTGTTTCAGGCTGCAGGGATCGCCATTGCCTATTGCTGCCTCCGCATGCCCCATTTTTGGCCTCCGCATCCCATTTTCGGCCTCCATGCGCCCCATTTTCGGCCCGTTCCAGGTGGCGGGGATCGGACCAGGCCGAAAATGGGGCACGCAGAAGCTGAAAACAGGATGCTGAGGCCGAAAAGGGGCACGCGGAGGCAGCAATGGCGATCCCTGCAGCCTGAAACAGCTGATGTCGGGAGGCCGATCCAACCGACAATCAGCTGCTTGTGCTAAATCAGGCTGTGCTGAAGCTGACCAGGCTGTTTGCTGC
>JANHFL010004848.1:76808-87087 GCA_032468155.1 Oxyrhabdium leporinum
CTTGTGCTAATCAGGCTGTGCTGAAGCTGACCAGGCTGTTTGCTGCAAGGAGGCAAATTGCTGGGAGGCAGAGGCAGATTTTTTTTCCCCTCCCCAAAAGCTAGGTGCATCTTATACTTCGGAGCGTCTTATAGTCTGAAAAATACAGTATGTTTGTTTCTAGCTAGTCTGTTTTAACTACTAGATATTTTAAACTAGAAAAATTCTCACTCTGCACAAAGAGCTCGGTCTTTGATGGAATTACTTTTTAATTTAAATTAATGAATGTTAAGCAAAGGCCAAATCAAGAGCATGTAGGATGCATATTGTTGGGATCTTTATAATGGCAATCATGGCAAGTGTAAATCAATTTCAAAGCAGCCATCTACTAGAAAGCAAGCTGTTCCCCTCATACTTCCTAAGATGCTATATAATCCCCTGGCTTTCATTTCTCTTTTTCTGGAAGATGCATACTTCACAATCAAGCACTGGCTACTTAGATTTCTGGGTTTCTAAAAACTGTTTTTGTAGCCTGTGCAGTGCCATTCTTGACGTGGTTCAAAATAATTATTTTAGGTTGGAGGGTGTTTTTTTATGTTTTATGAAACATTTTTTAAAAATTGAGAAAGGAGCCTGAGGAGTGCCAAAGAAATTACTCTCAGATAATTTATTTGCCCTTTCATACAATACTAGCCAACTGATGATCTATTGGGTCATAAATTCAGAGATATTTCCTTACCTAAACAGAGAAACAAAATGACCAAATGGGCAAAAAAGCAGTGGGAATGGGAGCGACTTCCAACTTCTTGCTGATTCCCCCACTGACTTCCTTCTAGGAAGCTAGCAGGGAGAGCTGGAAATGATCGTCATGTGACAACAGCAGCACAACAGCACTGAAGTGGATATATCTTTGCCAAATGTTAATCCCACGCAACTCATAGATCCCAGATTTTGGAGTTATTCTGTAAATTAGCCCATTTTTCGTATGTTGATTCAAAACAGTTGCCCTCTGATGCACTCTCCCACTCTTTGAAGGTTACAAACGAACAGTCATAAGAGTTTTAGTAGTATAAAGATAGACGCTCATTACCAGATGGTTTTTGCCATTCCTCTGCATTGGGGAAACAGGGGTTACTGAAGTTTCATATCAAAGTTCCAGATAGTTGAAATCTGGCTAATTGTAAGAATTTCAAATAGGAAAGCCCTTATTTGATTAATTCAACCAAGTAGAGTTTACAAAATGAAATATTGTAATAACTAATCAGCTCTTCAGTTTCACTCTATAACTAGTGCTTTAAAAGAAATCTCCATCTTATTCAAGCATATCCTTAAGTATCACATTTGTTTTAAGGTAAACCAGCACCCCAGCTTTGCATCCTGAGTCTGGCAGGTGGCATGGCAGTTGGAAGATATTTTTGTTGCTCATTTCTTTGTTCTTCAGCCTTCACCACTGCTAACACTGAAGCCATAAAGGTTAGATTTGGATGGAGCTGTTGAATGAATTTATAAAAATAATACTGAATAAAAAATTGGATGATTTAGTATTTAACTAGAAATAATACTTTTATAAAAGGGGGAATTACAGCAAACATCCAGTTTGAAGTAGATTTAACATTCAAAATAATATCACTTATTTCTGAAAGTTGGATTTATTAGATGTTTCGGATAATGATAAGCTATTGCTTCTTCATGGTGCTAACTCTTAAACTCAATCAAGACAGTTTGGAAACCCTTTGCTCTTTGAAAATATTACCTGTTGAAAGGAACATAGCTTAACTATTAGTTAAATTAAGAGATTTATATAGCAAACATACTGTGAATACAAATCATGTATCTTTTATCTAGACTTGATAGAAGCTCTGTAACTTTGAGAAAGTCAGAAAGGTCAGAAAAAGTACTTGATCTCTGATATATTTTTCCAGTGAAATTATAACAGAGTTCTGAAATTTGGAGGGTTTATAGCTTGCTATGTATGGTAAGGAGAGATAGTGAAAGGTATCTTGCAGGCATGTAAATCACCACTTGTTTCCAAAATTGGAAGCAGAAAATCTCTTGATACCAGTAGCTAGGAAACAAGCAGCTTGTATTTTGCTTATAGACTTCTGGTTGACCTAAGAAACTCCTTCAGGAAATTAAGACTTTTAAAGTAGAAATAGTTTATTTTAATGTCTCTTTAGGACAGAGATAAGCTAGTAGAATATGTGGACTTGGGTATCAATATTGGCTATGTTTAGAAGATTTGCATCTTGCGATTCACTTTCTAGCAATTGAAAATTGATCAGCCAGCCAAATCTGATATCTCAAGTCAAGTACAGATGTGTCATTCTAGCCTAAAGCAGCCATAGATATTTTCTTCTTCCTGTTTCTAATTTCTTGCTAATTTGAATCTTAATAAATAGGAAAAAGCTGATGCACTTGCATGAAGAATATATATAATGAAAGTTGTGACTTTTTGCTTTAAGGCAGAAAGGTACCAGCATCCTGAAGGAATTATCTATGAAGACTATCTACCTGATCATGCATACAAAGGGATATAATGCCACTTGTTCAGATACAAGTAGTCCTTGATTTATAACCAGTTAGCAACCATTCAATTTTGTGATGGATTTGAAAAACACCTACTTACAACTATCTCTGTGGTTACGTGACCACAGTTTGTGTGCCTAGCAACCAGCTCATATTTATGACCAATTGCAATGTCCCATGGTCATGTGACTGTGATTTATTTTGCTGATTTCTGGTGTTTTTTTCCTGGTTTCTGACAAAAAAAGAGTGCTCAGAAAAATTGCTTAATAATTATGATTTGCTTTACAATCTTCATAAAAATGGGTGTAAATCAAGTCTGGTCATATGATACCTTGCCTTATTGAAATTCGGGAGTCCATTCTGATCATAAGTCAAGGACTTCTTGAAGAAGAAGCAGGAAACACAATTATCACAATCATTATCTGAGGTTAACCTGAGGTTATCAAAAGGTGAAAAGTTTGATGTTTTTAACATATAGGTGTATCTGGCAAAAATCATACCAATGATCATATAGTAATTATCCAGCAAAATTACAGCAAACACTTTAATTCCTTAAATCTAGAATTACAGACTACTGAAAATACTTTAATCTGTTTTAAAATAGAGATATGCATAGACTACCGGATTCTTGTAAATCAAACAATTTTTGGTGGACAAAGGCTGCATTATACAAGTTGGTAAAACTGGAGAAGAAGTTGGGGGGGGTTGCTTTCCCTTATTTTTTAAGGTGTGACATGCCTATTTTAGGAGATATATTACAGCTTTCATATGTTTTCCAATCAGAATAACAAGATGCTATGCTATTACTTTTTAGTGGTCAAAATGAGACAAGAGCTGTGCTCAAGGTTGCCTCCTCCCCCTTGTTTCCTAGCCATTATTACAAAGAGAAAAAATACAAAATTCTTACTGCTTAATTTCATATCATACTCATTTAGATTTGGGAAATACTGTGGAATATTTTTAGCACAGGAAAGGTAGCATGTCAATTGAATCCATAAACATCAGATATCAAACTAATTTTTTCCCCCCACCAGGCAATATGCCAGCTCCTGAACAGATCCCTTTGGAAGATGGGCTGCAACTGACCAACCAAGAATCTTCTGCAAATCCTGCCATGGAAACAGAGGCTACTGCCACTACTATTCTAGCTTCTGTAAAAGAACAGGTATTTAAAAAAGAAATAACGATTGTAGATAGATGTAACTAATAAGTAGATATGTTGGGATTTCACGTTCGGGTAGTTTTGAGCTTTGTTGACTTGCCACATATTTGAGATAAAATATTTGGTTAGTTTCACTGTTTTTTATCTCATTTTCAAGTCTTATGAGGTCATCTTCATAGGCTGTAGTGTAGTGGATAGTAACAAATCCATGTTTTCAGGGTAATGTTATCTTGAATATTGGGTGTACACAAAATGAAAAATGTGTTTCCTTTGACTTGATTAAACAAGTTGAAAAAAAGGTACAGAACTACAGTAATCCTTAACAACTATTCATTTAGTGTCCACTCAACATTACAACCACACTGAAAAAACTGGCTTGCAACTGGTCCTTGCATTTAGGACCATTGCAGCATCCCCATAGCGACATATCAAAATTCAGGCACATGGCAATACCAGCATGTATTTACAGTAGATGTACCATCCTAGGATCCATGTGATCTCCATTTACGACCTTCCCAGCCAGCTTCCGACAAGCAAAGTTAATGAGAAGCCAGATTTACTTAATGACTGTGTGATTCACTGAAGCAATTTGCTTAACAATTGTGGCAAAACTGGTTGTAAAGTTGGGTGTGACTCACTTAACAATGGCCTTGCTTAGGAACAGAAATTCTGGTTCCCGTTGCGGTTGTAAGTTGAGAACTATTGTGTATAGATTTGTTTCAAGAGAATCAAATATATTTGTAGATTTTAGTGTTTCTGCCAGCGTCATATTTGATTTACAGTATTATTTGGGGTATTGGTTAACAGTATTAAAATGAATTGATGCATTTGTCTGTGAAGGAACAGGAATCCATCCTATAAAAAACAACTGTAGAGTTAGAAGGGGAGCCTATTTTAGAATAAATTCATTTGGATACAATTGCTATGTTATAATTTTTTAGGGGAGAAAAATATAAAGTTGGAGTTCATCACATCTCTTGGAGAACTAAAAAAAGTAGTATGTTTTGAGATCAAGGAAGCTACATAGTATTCATTAAAAAGAGTTCTGTGCTTCTTGTTTTTTTTTCTTAGCCACTTGACATCAAAGTACCTATTGTTGTTTTCCCCATTTGATTTGTTCTCATCTAATCTTCCTATATGATGGTTGTTGCTACATTTTCAAGAGGTACCACCAAATTCCTTCCAGTTGCAAAAGAGTCTCTTCATGGTAGCTTCTCAGAGGAGAAACAGCAATGTTCCTTATCTGTTTGACTTAAAATGATTTCTGTGTTCAAAAGATTAATTGAGCAAGTTGCACTTCTAGAAGCTTACAAGAAGTACAATGTTTCCTAAAATGGGATGGATAGATAAATCAGAAGAAATTAGAAAGTCTTCTAGCATGCCAAGTTGTTTTATTCCTACACGAGAGTTTTTGTCTGAATTTTCACAACTTCAGAAAACTATGGATACAAGCCTTTTCATATTGTGACACACCCCAAGTATCCAATAAAACATCAATCTAGATATGGTTAGATATATAGTTCATTCTATTCTAAATAGACTAGAACAATTTATAATTCATACCTCTGTCAGAAAAACATAATCCCACCTCTCGACCCAAGTTATAATTTATTTTGGTCCAATTTATTTAGAAATTCTCCACTAAAATGGGTCACGTTCTTATATGCAACAGAATAGCTTTATTAATCGATCAATTTTTATTACGGTCAGAGGCCAGCATTAGAATTACTTTATTTCTTATTAACATACCATCTGATCCTAGCCGAAAAATCCAAGAGAGTAATTTGGAATCTTGTTTATTGAGTGTTATATCTAAATGTTGTCAGTAGATTAATAAAGGTGCTTTGTATTCTGAACTATGAGAATGATTTTAAAGGTTTCCCCGTTCTTGCGACTGTTAAGCAAGGCTATCTTATTTGCAAATAATTATCTCAAACTACAGGCTTATGAATGAAAGAAGTGGCATAAAACATGAAGAGGTCATTTTTTTTTTGTTTGTATTTTAGTGTAAATAAAAGAATACTAAACCAACTAGTAATCATGTACAAAACATAATTGTTTAAACTCTGGAACATTATTTTCCCTTTGAGTGCGTCAGTTTCAACAAGGCTGATGTGTATGTTTCCATAAATTATCATCTGGAGTAGGAGATAGTGGAAGATGGTTGATGTGGTACCAAGTGACTCTTGCAATGCTCAGTGCCCAGGACATAGAGAAAAAAAAAAGAGAAAATCCCAGCAGTAAATACTGCGCTGTTCAGTATGGTGTAGCTATTGCTTCCAATCAAAAATTAAAAATTGCTACTAGCAGTCTCATTTTCTGAAAAGTTTGTATCTTTTTGAGTAAGAAGTCAAAAGTACAATATAATATTTAATTAAATCTGTTACTGGCATTTCGCAGCTTATTGCATGTGGAAATTCATTTGCCCTTCCAAAAACATTTCAAATTTTAATTTGTTGAATAGACATGGCATTATTGCAATTTTCTGAACTGGAAAAGTATCTAGTTATGAATGTAACAAAAGCTCCTGAGCGCATCCTGAATCAGATTAAAATTCAATTAGGAAATATTGGGGGGGGGGGGAATGTAATAAAATACAGTAAAACATAGATAATATATTTTAAAACTAAATAATAATAAATTTAGTCACCAAACTCCATAAAACTAGGCTCATGATGCAAATGGAATCCTGCACAAGTACACTTCTTTAATTTAACTTCAATAGTCAGGGTTGTCTTTTCCTTGGGCAGCAACAGAAATGGGCCTTGCGCTGGTAAGCAGACATGCTCCGAACCCCCAGAGCCTCCAACACACGAATGCCACACTCCAAAATAGGTTACATTAATTTCTCTCCGCTCATCAAAAAAGGTTAAAGTCTTTTTCTTCTGTTTGCAAAATAGGTTGAATTAATATCTATGGGGTTATTTGGCTTCCACAAGAAATCTGTTCATAATTATTGTTAAGTTTATGAAACAATAAATAGTTTTTAAATTAATACACTTTAAATGTCGAGAATGCATCCAGAGAAGAAGGAAAGAATGGAGAAATGATCTGAATGTTTTTCTTTTTTCTAAATTCTGTTTTCATTACGGATGGATGGATGGATAGATAAAGAAAGAAAAAAGAGAGAGATAAAGAAATATTTAAATAATGTCAAAATACTGATTCCAGTTATCACTGATTACTCAATCATAATCCACAGTATAAGGGTGTGTGTGTGTGTGTAGCCAGTTTGTTGAGGAGTGCTAGTTCAGCCTTGAGCACAAAGCCAGCTAGATGAGCTTGGACTAGTCACACACACTTCTAGGAAGAAAGAACTGCTAAGTCGCTAATGAAAAATGTTGCCAAGAAAAGTATAGGGCAAGTTGCCAGGATCAAAAATGTCTTGAAAGCATAACTTTATTCTTTCTACTTTCTATATGTTAACTAAGAAATAAATATTGTAACATCACTATTACATGTATTTGAAATTTACTCATATTCTCATATTGTGGCACATAAATTTGTAGTTGGTTTAGAAAAAAGCTGTGCAAACAATTTTTTTTTCTACACATAGAATGCCAGAAATTAGAGGGAACATTACAGGGGGGTGCAAATGGGAGGTGGTAGTTTGTGTGATAATATGATAGTAGGTGGGAAGAAGGTAGAATGCGGTGGGGAATGTTTGTGTTTGTACACTATATACTCTCAAAATATGTAAATATATTTAAATATTGGAACACAAGTAAATTCATAACATTTCTTTTTTTGTATGAGAGAGAGAGCGAGAAAGAGAGAGAAAAGTTCAACAATTTTCCAATAAATCATGTTCATTGACATTATTGCTAAGATGTACTTGCCATTACCACTTTGGTTTCTCAGGGGCCATCGGGGTATTTTTTATGGTGAATGACAAATGGAAGAATGTTCTCTGGCTTATCATATCATCTTCATTTTTTAAATCTAAAATTTTCTCAAAATAACTTACACAAGCTCCTCAGATTGGCTGAAAGAGAAAATGCAGTTTTCTTTACCTAGTTAAATGGTTGAAAGGAAAGGAGAGATGATCTTGGTTTTCTAGCCTTCCTTCTCTTCTAGTCACATAAGTAGGAGACCAAAACAAAAAACCTACAACTACTTTGAGAAAAGAAAAGCAGCAGGCAGCTTGTCCTTTATGGGAATGTCTGAAACAGAACTTGAATGGAGGAAAATACCACTTCAACATCCATAAATTTTACAGCTTCCCTCTGAATGACTTTTTTCTTCCTCCTCATTTTATTCTCATTCTTACTATGCGTAGTGTGTGTTTGCATATGTCTGTGTGTTCATTCATTCCACTGAATATACTGTACATTGAAAAGAGAGACTTGAATAGATAAAGACAGAAGAATTTAGTGCTTACACTGACATGTCCTAACAAAGAAAAAGGTGCACAGGCATTTAACAAAGCTAATAAATCTGGGGGGAAAATGCATATCAGAATGACAAGATATACTAATGGTAAAAAAAATAATAAGATCAATCAGTTACCGTGGTGTGGTGTGGTGTGTGTGTATGTGTGTGTGTGTGTGTGTGTGTGTATCTGTATCTCCTGAAATATAGATTGTCTCTCTGTTATGTATGAACTTAGGTTGTACAGTTAAACAAAGGGGCTAGGGATCTTATGGATAATACTTAATGGGAATATTATGGAATTAATTTTAAAACTAACATTTAAAGTTTTCTTTGGCAAATAAGTTTTAATTTGATGTACTGGGAAATTAAGATGGATTTAAAGAAGTAGCAAGCATATTTTCTTTAGACCAGGTGTGTAATTATAGATTAAAAATGTGTTTTTTCTGTTGTTTTGAAGAAAAAGAATCAAATGTGTTATATACTGTAATAATATGGCTTTTCTCAATATTAAAATTTATGTTTATATTGCCATGTCATTTGTTGATAATGAATACTTCTTTTATGTGGCAGAGAGCCCAGAGTTGAATGTTTTCCAATACAATTATTTACTTTTATTTACCTCAAACTATTGTTTGCTCTTGCTTCTTGAACTTCCTTTTTAATTCCGGTGAACCCTTTATTTTAGTGAGTTCCTCTTTGCAAAATAATGAAGGTTGCTATAACCCAGCCACTTAAAACTGCTAGAAGTACTCAGGTGAATAATTCCTTATACTCAGCTTTTCATCAAGGCAGTAGAGCAAGTACAAGTAGTCCTCAACTGACAACCACAATTGAGCCCAAAATTTCTGTTGCTAAGTGAAACATCTGTTAAATGAGTTTGCCCCATTTTATGACTTTTCTTGCATAGTTGTTAAGTGAATCACTGCAGTTGTTAAATTAGTCAAACTGTTGTTAAGTGAATCTGGCTTCCCCACTGACTTTGCTTGTCAGAAGGTCACAAAAGGAGATCACATGACCTTCGGGACACTGCAACCATCATAAATAAGAGTCAATTGCCAAGCGTCTGAATTTTGATCACCTGACAAGGGGATGGTACAAAGGTTGTAAGTGTGAAAACTGGTTATAAGTCACTTTTTAGGTGCCGTTGTAATTTTGAATGGTCACTAAATGGACTGTTGTAAGTTAAGGACTACCTGTATTGAATAAGTTGGATAGCAAAATACCTGCCTGTAATAAGAATGCAGAATGAAATTGTTACAAAAAGAAAATAATGTTCATAATTGGAGTTATCATGTATTAATGATCTCAAACAAAAAACAAAACCAACCCTAAGCAAAGTTGGACCCAGTGAGTACTTAAATAGGACTACAAAATATGAAAACTGTAAACTAGGCTGAGAAGTCAACCACTTTTTACCAAAGCAATATCAAGGCATTTCTGTACTGCTGTCAATATTTATTTATTTAGTGCATGGCATATCATACACGGACTAGCAATATATATTAACATTTCATCTAATTAGTAAAACACAATTAAATATAAATGTTAAAAAAATCTATGTCCAAATATCAATGTGAGGGCCATCTAACCATTGAAGTACAGCATCATTTATATTTAAAAAAATCAGATACTGGACCAGTATAAGCCCTCCGCTTACAGCTGGTCATGATGTGATCTATAGTTTGATATGGGACCCCACAGTCACACTGAAGGGAGGATTCTATGCCCCATTTATACAAAGAGTCCTGGCAGACGCCATGTGAGATGAGAATCCTAGTTAGGATTGTCCATTGCTGATGTGATATTTGAAAGCCTGGTTCTTTTTTGTGGGGTCATTTATATGTTTTCCTACGTCTGGGTCTTCAGCGCCCCATTTGGTTTTCCATTGGGAATCTATGTGAGTTGTTTGAAATTTTTATTGACAAGAAAAATGCATTGACATGTTCATGAAGTCACTAGGTGTCAGGCTTGAGACTCAAAGTAGATTTGAGCTTTTTTAAGAAAACCAAGATATGTTAATAAAGTCCTTACATATGTAATCTAGCCATTCTCTAGATATGTAGCTGTAATCTAGCCATCTAGTTGTGATCTTCAATGCCCAGAATTAGCCATCTAGTTGTGATCTTTTATTTTTTTTATTTTTACATTTATATACTGCCCGATTCCGAAGACTCGGGGCGGTTTACAACTTATAAGCAATACTCTTACATCAGTATATTAATCCAATATACCTCAGAA
>JANHFL010004848.1:87187-107759 GCA_032468155.1 Oxyrhabdium leporinum
GGGATTTGAACCGCTAGATTGAATCAGCAGAAGTGGCCTGCAGTTCAACACTCTAACCACTGCGCCACCTAGGCCAGCATGCTAATTGGGAAATTCTGAGAATTGAATTCCACAGGTCTTAAAGTTGCCAAAGATGAACACTCCTGGTCAGTGGTGGGATCCAACTAATTTAACAACCAGTTCGTCCTAAAGACCAGATGGGTGCGGCTTGGGGGGCGTCATTTGACTGAATGGGCATGGCCAACTCGATGTCGCTCACGGCAAGGTGGGGTGGTGCAGGCAGGCCGAAGCGGCGATGGCCGGAGCCTTAGACTTACCTTTGTGCAGCAACAGCAACAGTGATTCTCCAGCGCCTCATCTCTTGCTGGGTATTGCTGCCCAAAAGTCAGCAAGTTTTTAAAATGGCGGGCAGCTACTTCCGGCCTCTGATGGTGCAGCTGGACACACAACACTGCCCCGAGACACTGGCCTGCAGCTGCCACCGCTCTTTTTCAGTGCGAGAAGCCTGCAGCCGAACTGCACAGAATCTTAACCAGTATGACCGAACCGGTGCAAACCGGTAGCAGCCCACCTCTGTCCCTGGTGTAGATTAAAAAGAATGTATGACAGAAAGATTGTTTTTACGTGTGAATGTCAAATGTGAAATTTCTAGTGTGTTTTCCTTTACCTCTTTTAATAATCTTCCTTAGTTCATAGTTACTTTGATCAAGATTGACAAAATATTGCAAGGACCCAGATTGTTGGGGGCAATATGCTGACTCTGTAAACCGCTTAAGAGAGGGCTGTAAAGTACTATGAAGTGGTATATAAGTCTAAGTGCTATTGCTATTACAAAGTAATAAATTCATTACAGTATCAGTGGTTGCTGTGTTCACAAAAATAATTTAATTTCTATAGCTGCCCATCTCAAGTGATGCTAGGCAGTATACATTATAAAAAAAACAAATAATTAAAACAATACAAAATAAATGTTTATTTTATTTCTGAAAACTTTCATAAGATTTATCTGTACTCAAAAGGGAGTATCAAACCTTCAAACACAACAGCTGTTCATACATCACATTTATATTCACAACCATCCTTTCTAAGGATCATCTGCAAGAGTTTTGTAAATAAGCTTACAAAGCCTATTTTGGTATTTTTTTTAAAAAGATACTGCTGGGACAAGTTAGATTTATCACTTTTCTTATAAATGGACACTGTGATTGAGAGACTGAAAGAAAATCCTTAGGTCATTGTTAGATGGAGGGAACACTGAATGTGTAAAGAAACCAGTATAGGCATCCAGGAATAAAAGTCTTTAATAATTCAGCTAGAATTAAACTACCTCCTTTGTTTATTATTTAATTGCAAGAAAAAATTAGAGCTACCAGAGGTAATATAAGGACAGTCTAGGTTGCAGTAATGACTTGAATCAAGAGGATTGATTATTTGGGGTATCAGTGTTTAGAATTCATTTGATCTATCTGCCATAGAATTATCCTTAGTAAAGGGGTAAGCTACAAAAATGTCTTTAATTGTTTGGACTAATTTGTTTTTTTTAATTCAAAGTGAACATTGGGCCTTTATTATATGTGCTTAGGAGGAAAGTGCTTTAGCAGAAGCTTTTTTAAATTTTTGAATACTAACTTGAGTACAGTTCTGAATAAAAGCAACAAAATTTGTTATTATGTGTGAACTCGCTATATTTCATTGCCAAGAGCCACGAAACAGTGGATATGTTATTCCATTGTTTTTGTTTAATTTGCTAATCTGAAGTCATTTATGACTAAGTAACCTGATAGAAAATTGCTTTGTTTTTCTTAAGGATAAATTCCAAACATGAAATGTTTTTCTTTTGATGTCGTGCATATAATTTCCCTTACTCTCCATGCATCAACAACTGCAGTTTGAAGTGAATTATGATATTGAGTGCATTCTGGTATTTTTTTAATCTAGTGCCAATGCTATGAAACACATTATTGTTGAACATCTGCAATATATGAATTCTTGTTGCTATTCGGCCATATTCTTATCTTACAGCATTCAGAAAAATTTTAAATATATTTTTAATTGTTTTTAATTACAGGAACTCCAATTTCAAAGACTCACCAGAGAACTTGAAGTGGAAAGGCAAATTGTTGCCAGTCAGTTAGAAAGATGCCGGCTTGGAGCAGAATCGCCAAGCATTGCAAGCACAAGGTATCCATCCATATTTAATTTTCAAATTGTCAGCTACTTCTTTCGAATAAACCTTTATTTTATCACAGCATGGATTATGAAAATCTCTCAATCTATAAATACCACATTCAGCATTATTTCATGGCCATTTTCTTGCCAGCTACCTGGGGAATCATGGATTTAGCTCTGTAGTAGGAAGGGCAGGTGACGGATTGGAATTGTCACTGACAGTTCTCTCCATGATTTGCAGTAGATCACTAACAAAACCCTACAACTCTCCTCACTTTAAATGAAAGCACAGCAGTGGAAGAGAAAGGCATGAACTTTGTTCGTTTTGTATAGCTATATTTTGAGAATCATTCTGCTATAGAAAACAGATTTATAGGATGAGCAGGTATTCTGAAGCTCCCTTATTCCTTCATTCTAGAAGTATCTCCACCCACAATTATTTTGCACTTCTGGTTTCTGGCCTTTGGATTTGTAGAGAACACACACACTACAATGCACACAATTGATCTTGGACATCTCAAGTCTGTCTCTTTCTGCTCTTTAAGATGTTGTTATTTGATTTATTGAGGGATTCAACAAAGTGATTTGATGGCCCCACATGATAATTCACTAAATTACATCAGTGTAGTCTTGCTAAATAGTAACAAATATTATCTGCACTATTAAATTAAATTTTGACTTGAAACACGGATACAACTAATAATATTTGTCTCTGTGCCACTATGCTAGCAATATATATAACAAATTTAGAATTTCAGTTCCAGATAGTTCTCGTTTCTGTTAGAAATGTGTTAAAAAGAATGAGTTAGCTTCTCAAGCTCAGCAATTGTTTTGGCTGTGTGCATATGGAAGAGTTGGAAACTAATGTACTGATACAAGCATATTTTGACTTGCAGACTTTAGAACCATCTTACAGCTCAATATTGGATACAGTACGGATCTGTGGCTTGATCTGAAAGGCAACAGTCTAGTATCCATCTAATCTTTTCTTGTAGTGATGTTGTCTACCTCTTAAATCATCCTTTTGAGATTTAGTGATCATAATCTGACACAGTATTCTGGGATTTGTGTAATATTTTGTGCATCATGATATCTATAGTTTTATTTTAGATTCTTTCCTTAATAAACCCTAAATATCACCGTCACAATAGCAAACTGAACCATTATTTCATTTTCTCTTTCCATATGCTTAAGCATACCAGTTTATATGAAAAATAACATATAGCCTACCAGATACCATAGTTTTGATTGGATTTAATACTCCCCAAAAATGTAGGATAAATATACGGTCATAATGTAGATGCTATTCCAAGTTGAAACATGAATGTTGTTATTATTACAGTTATTATGGATCCATTCACCATTCACATTGCATTTTCTCATATTGAATTAAATTACCAGTTTTAATGCCCATTTTCCAAAATTGTTTTTTTTTTGTACTATTTCAGAATATTAGAAATCATCAAACTTAACATTGCTCATCTCAAGTACCAAACAATTGTTAATGAATATTTTTCTTTGACTAGGTGGCTGTCCATATGATTAAGATAATGAAAGCTTGAAGGGAAAAAACATTACCATGAAATTATATAAATTTTTCATATGTGCAATTTACATAATCCGTCAAAATTAAGCAGTATTTTTTTTAACCAGGAACCTCACTAATTATAAATAACAAGTTTTCATAATTGAGAAAGGAGGTACAGAGTACAAGAGATTAAAAGTAAATATAATTATCGAATCTGGGGCTTTTGGCTTGAGTAGTTCCCATTCAATATTTCTTCTACTATGTTTACAAACTCTGAACTTTCAGTCAGCAAAACAATCAAATCTGTCTGGAGGTAGGAAATACCTTAAAATAGTGCCCACACTTTCATGATTAATTAAAATGGATTTGTAAAGCATTCTGTTGATCAAATTTGTGTAGATGACCAGGCTGAGCTTGAGAGAGAGACCAAGTGCATCATCAGTTTGGAGTCCCTTTGCACCCACAAGATATCTAAGTCCATCCCCTCTTGAATTCCATTGGTTCTTATCTACCACAAATTTCCCTGGACTATTAGTAGTTCAGATTCTTGTTTAGAGATGGCATAACATAAACTTGTACTCATTTGAACAACGCTGGTTCCTGATTTCTTGCACCTGACAATTCATAGCTTATGAAAATTAGTACTATTCAGCTATTACTGCCTCAAATTCAATATGCCAAAATATAAATGAGACTTTGACCTGTGGATGAAAACTCTTTAAGATAGCCTTGTCTACAGGCTTTGATTCCACCAAATTATACTTTACTGTTGCTTGTGAAATGGAAAGTCACAAGCACCAGCTTTGGAATAAGTAATCAAACTTCAAATCACATGTTAATTATTTGACTTGTTCCAATCTTAATTGTTATAAACAAAAGGGGTAATATACTGTTTTATATGTCTAATGAATGAGCTATATGTGCAGACAAGATGCAAAAATACAAGAACATTATTCACGTGATGATATATTTGGTGAGGTCACCTCGACTTGGGAATCCTTTTGAGTTCATATGTCAGTTTTTAAGTAATTGAGACTTGTACCATTTTTTATATGAATATTAATCTAAGATAAATATTTTAAAACATTTACATAATAAAGATGTGTTGGTTCTGGGAGAATTCTAAGATATTTAAATTTCCATAAACATTAGACCCTATAGGAAGAATATGAGATTAAATCCAGTTAATTGAGTAAAACTTGATAATTTCCTCTCTGTCAGACTATTTTAATAAATATTGGTATGGAATGTTCCTAATTAACAATAAGACCAAATATACAATTGGCATATAATAATGATTCATGCTCATCCATTTTAATGCCCAGAATGTCCTTCAATTGCCTGGCCAGATAGGCCAATGGTTTCAGTGTTAAATTAAATGTAAGAGGAATTAAAGGGCATCCTTGGTAAGTTCCAAGCAAAATTTGGGTAGATGAGGAAATAATTTCATTTGTAATACTTCTAGCAAAGGAACAAGAACTGCATACTTTAATTCACTTGATAATCAAATATGTAAATCCATAATTGGTGAAAAATTTAAATTGTGCCATATCAGAGACTTTTTCCATATCCAGGGAAGCATCACTATAAATTTCAATTTTCAGAATACATTTTTGAGATAGCAATTTGCCTAATTTTACCCAAGGCTTATTGCTTTCCTATGAGATCAGACTGCATAGTCTGATGCTCAAAGGTAAAACCATCTGTAGGGTATCTGCCAAGATAGTTGTCAGAATTTTGGAAACAAACATTTAAGAAAACATCAGACAGTAGCTTGTACCGTCTGCAAAAAGATTGATAGAATGCCTAGTCCTCCAGCCCTATTCTTGTTGTGGAAGAATTAAAAGTTGCCTCTATCTACCATATACAGGTAGATACATGACTTACATACAGGTAGTCCATGACTTACGACCACTCTTTCAACACCCACTTAAAATTACAATGATGCTGAAAAAATGGACTTACGACTCAAGCCCAAAGTTATGGCTGTTGCAGTGGCTCTGCAGTCACATGATCAAAATTCAGATGCTTGGCAGCCTGCCCACACTTGCCACCAAAGGGGTGCTTCTTAATTCCCACCACATGTCTATTTCTCCCTACATGGGGCCTTTAGGCTACCCTGCCTCCTGCCTTGTGCCATTGTATGGCTGCTTGCCATTCCCCAACAAACATCAGCAGGCATTCCTGTGATCCCCCGGCAAGCACCAGCGAGCATTTATTTGTCCAGGGCCTTGTCTCCCAATTCTCTATACCAACCTTTTGGCATCCAGTGCCTCGTTGCCTTTGCTTCTCCTTTTCATACGTAGCTTCTCTGGCAAATGTTTGATATATGTGGCTAAAGGGGCAATGTCTTCAGATAAACAATGCAGCTTTAGACCCTTCAAAAATGAGGGAACTTTAGCTATGCTGTTTTTGGAAAGCTTTCGGTATTTTATCTACACCCAGTTGAAAACAATCATAGCTCATGGAACACAATGTGTTTTATAGCCAATACCAAACCATTCATTTGCACATCATGAGATGGGAAACACAGTATGCCAAGGAAACCTTATTAGAACAAGATATTTTGGCTTTGTGTATCCCCTTATGCAGATTGAAATATGATTGTTTCTCGTAGCAATCCTGATCCTATTCTTTTTCTATCTGGGAAATCTGGTTACCTTGACATATTCAAGAATCTCCTGTCTTCTCCCATCCACTTTTCAATAAAAGATCTATAATTTGCAGGGTTATATTCACCTATCGTAACTTGTAAGCAGCTAGTGTTGTTTTAGTGCCCCTAGCAGCCTATGTCATGAGGTTGAAAGGTGGTAGCAAACTGACAAATAATGATAGTATAATTTCCCACTGGGAATCAGTGAAAAGACAAGCAAAGAAACCATTATGGGACAAGCTTAACACTGAGAAGGCAGGAGAGAATGACCTGTCTCACCCCTCCATCATATAAGATTCTTGTGCTGATCATTTTTGATAATGAATTTAAAAATAATGTTTGTGGCACTGCTCTGAATTTGTCAAATGTTCACAAATTTTGAAAAATATTCTTGCTTTAAAATAGAGTATGAGCAACACCCAGTCTTAGCCAGTATGTACTGGAAAAACGTATCTCACCGAAAAATGCAGTTTATTTGGAGCAGTTCACTGAAGCAGTATTCTTGGGGCAGCCATTTTTAATTACTTGCACTCATTGCCATTCTGTTCACAAACCTGTAATGCCACAAGTCAATTTCCCCAGGGATGTAAAAACCCAAATTGTAACAGTCCCCACCAACTGGAATTAAAAATGTATATCTAAATCTTCTGTAGAACATTTGGGTAACTCAGCCAGTGTTCCTATTAAATAGATGCAGGCAGCTGGTTGCAGCGACCTACTATTGAGGCTTTGTGAACATTTCCATTTTAAGCTGAATAGTTTTGAAATAGAGCTGAAATGACTTCCAAACTAAGGGTTATCATTAGACAGGGTCTTCCCAAAAAAAGATAGGTTATTTTGTTAACAATTTTGATTGTATACATAAACAATTTCAAATTATTTTTTCTGTCTTCTTCATACTTCCTCTCAAGCATGTAACTATAACTATAGAAGATTAATATATGCTACATAAATACTATATAAATCGGATAGTTGGATATATCTACATCAGGGCTTTTCATTTAGGAGTTCAAGTTAAAATAGGTAGTGTTCCCTCCTATCTTTTCCCCACAGTAACCCTTTGAGATAGGGTGACCTTCTGTGGATAAGAATAGATAGTCAGTAAACTGTAGACCATATTCTGATGGTGCACTACCTTGTTTGGAAGTCTATGCACAATTTAAAACCCCCATTTCATGTGGAATTTCAGGACTTTAAATTTGCCTTCTATAGCAAGAAGGATTTTGTGGGAATAGCTCAGAAATAATATGGATAAGGCAGCATCTTTATTTGATCCAGAACTTTTATATCCATTCCTCCTTGAGAATAATATGTAACTATCAAGGCTATTTTCTAATGATACACATCAGAGAGATGTGCAGAAAGGATACTTTCTGGCCCTTGCCCTGTTTAATTTATTAATTCCATGATTGAATCAGTGAACAGTTCAAACCATCACTAGATCCCAATATTGCATCCAGATGATACAGTTCTTGTTGCCCATTCTTCTACATAGCTTAGAAATGCAATGAATGCTGTAGTCCAATACTGCATACAGAGCAGGGAGTTTCTTCCGAAAATCTGAAATCATAGCCCTTGCCAAAAAGATTAAGATACAAAGGTGGAACGTAAGAATGGAACCCAACAGAACAAATCCATGTCTTTAAAAGCTTGGGATTGGTTTTCCATTCCAAGGGAGTTTAGAGGACTCACCACGGTTGCTGGGCAATTGTATGGAGATGCGACAAGGATGGGAAAGTACTGAAGCTTTGCTATCCTTTTTCTGTGAACTAGTGCAACAGTGGCTCTAGTCCATAGAAAATCAGGTTCACTGCTCATCCTAGAGCAGTCCTATAGTCATCTTCCATGTCATCTTTCCCATCTGCTCTGTAAACCAAGGATAGTTTCAGGCTGCATGGTGCAGAGGGAGGAAGGCAACATAGGCATAATCAAGTCCAAAGCCCTCTTATCCCAAGTGACAACCAAATCTCAGACAGTTTGTGTAACTCTTGAGTAATTACTTTTTCCATCTGGAACACCATTGGCTTCATTAAGCCCCTGAGGAGAACCAGTCAAATAGGTTCAGCCTCTCCATAATCAGGAGTGGCACCAGAGCATGCTCAGGCGATGAGAAAGTCGTCTGACTATGGCCGGGGAGTGATTCTCCCCAAATCCAGATCATGTTGCTGCTCATTCAACAGGAAAACCAGATCCAAAGAGTGATATATTGGGCCTTTAGTAGATCTGGTTTAGATTCATGGCTACCATGTGACCATGAATTCCTGAGCTATCTCAGACTCCACCCCAAAGTAATGCAGATTGAAGACCCCCAAGACCATAAACCTGGGGAACTCTGCCATCAACCTGGACAGTGAGGTTGCTTTGCAGCAGGGAGGCAGGTACAGCATTAAAAGTCCCACTTGATTCCTAAAGCCAATTTAACAAACAGGGTCTCATGCCCTGTAAACTGCACAGCAGCACCTCTGGCTGCCAGCAGAATGCCCCAGACAATCATAGCTATTCTGCCCTACAGTTTCGGTTGTTGCCCTAAAGGGGCAACTGCTCTCTCCATTCCCCACAAATCACATATGAGGGAGGCCTTATTTCGTAACAGCAGTCAGAAGCCCAGAACTTTGAAGGTTCAATGACCAGGATTTAGACTGAGCATAAGGGGTAGAATAGTATAATATCTCCTTCCATCCATCACTACCTAAATGTCTCTGCCTGTTCTCAACCCCCCTGAAATGTCTTCTTCCCCAACTACCTGACAACCTCCTTCCCAGGCCGAAGGTTTCGTTCTCTTCCTATGTATTATCTACCCGCCAAAAAGGGTCCAGGCTGCTGAGATGTTTCTGCGATTAGCAGCCGAGTAATTTCTCCCCCAGCAACCTCAGTTACAATCCAACTGATGTATAGTGCACCCTGAATCAAGCCAACTCTCACCCAGCCACCAGGCAACCCCCCCCTCAATAGTGAATTGAATAAAATCCTTCTATTCATAGATGACAAGTCTGAAAATTCCACAGCTTCTATCCTCTAAATATTTTAACCGTAGATAGGCCTCAGGGATGAGCACATAGTTTAACACTCCTACAATTACAGCATCCTCCTCCTGGGTCTAGCAATCATAGGGCAGAATAAGATGGTCACCAGGCTTCAACAGGCCACTGCACAGAAGCCTCAGGATCCTGGCTGGTCCCACAACACCGTTGGCCTACTTCTGCCTTCTCTGCTGGCATTCAACCCCATCACATAATGCTTCTGTCCATAAGATCCTTTTGAATATGCATAATGCCACTTTATTTATTTAATGGCCATTCCTTGTACCTTGAACATTATAAACAGAGGGAATGATACGGTTCATGTTTTCATTCTCAGGAGCAATTAAAATGCTTTCCTATCAGTTGTATAAATTATATACCATGTAAATGAACATCAAGGTCATTTTGGAAATGCTGTTTTTAATGAACATTTTAAAATTAATTGCTTATGTCTTGAACATGTTTGGCTAAGAAATTTTGTTTTTCTAAAAAATGAAAAGTTATTTTTATTATCTATGTTTTTTCCTGCCATCATCCAAGCCTACGATCATAATTCAGCTGAATGTATTTTGGCGTTCATTTCCATTTGTTTAATGCAGTCTTCCTTAAATAGCTGTTGCATTATTTATTGTATTTTTATATAAAATTACAGAAGCTATTTTCCCCCCAATCTTATGTGTTTTATGAGACAGGAAGAAAGGGCTGGCTGAAAAACTAAAAACAAAAGAATTGTTTAATTTCAGGAAAAATGCATGTGGTGTGTAGCCAAAACAAACTTCAGTTGCTACTACAAGTAAATTAAGTTATAGGTTTAAAGGTTGTATGTTTGTGTGTGCATGTAAGGTTCTCTCATATTTTATGACTGGAAAAGACCTAGAAACATTTCATTTATTAAAGTTGAAATTCAATAGTATTTTGTTTTTAAATGTATGCCTTGGCTTGCAAACGTTATTATTTTCCAGTAAATTAAGTAATTCACTTAATGCCACCTAATGCCTTTATTTTGCTTTTCTGGATTTATGTGAAAACTCTTGTAAAATTAATTTAAGAGGATATCTTTAAGAACATTTTTGTGTGTGATGTAACCACAAATTCTATTACAACGTGCAACAAGAGAAGGTCATGTTTATTTTAGTTAACACTACCCATCTGGAGAGTAGGTGTTGATGGGTTTAGAACAGAACTGCTCTGGTTAAATTTAAAAAAAAACAACAATCTGAGCATTCCCACAGCACAAAAAAAATAATAAAACTGCCAGTGCCATAATAATGGAAGAGACGATTAAAAATATTTGGTTTCTGTAGAACAAAAAAAAAAGAGAACAAATTGTAACTAATATCCCAGATCAAATTATATCATAGTGTTGCATTGGTTGAATGTACTTAGTATTGTCTATTGATCTGTTAGATTGAACAGCATCTCCCTTTTTTGGGATGAGATCATAAGGTCCATGTATAACTACATTTTTCCATATATCCAATAAAATTTTCTGATATCTCTTAAAAGCTTTGAAATTTCAAGTCTGAACATTCCTTACTTGAGTTTCTAATATGTACTATCTCTGGAGCAAGTACATATTAGTAGCTCCTGTATGTTTTGATGTATTGAATTAAAAATAAATAAATAAACATAAAAAAATTAAAATGCTGCTCTTTTTCCCTTTCTACCCTGGATTTATTGGAGGATCTGTTCTCTTCAGCCTTTAATTACTTTATCCTACCTAAGTGCTAAACATATATGCTTAATTATTGTTTTGTTTTTAAAAAAACCAGTCCTCTTGAAATCTACATATTTAGAAAAGTGACTTAGGATTTCTTGAGGGAAGAGTTATTGATATGTCACTTCATATACATTCTCTTTGGTGATGCCTATTACTTTCATATCTACATTTGCACAAGTGAAAATTCTAACACTGCAATCCAATGTACTTATTCAGGTTTAAACTACATTCAGTGTAGTTTATGTCCTGGAGCTAGGTGATGAAAGAAACTGTGGTGAAAGTACTAGATTAGGACCAGGGCGACTGAGATATCCAAATTTCTGTTGTTTGGAAGCACAGAATTTTTGAAGCAATGTTACATTAGATGCTGCTTTATATAGTAAATTTCACACATCGCAGATTAATTTAAGATTAGATTTTCCTGTCCCTAATTTCACTACTTTTACTACAATGCGTGAAAACCAATGACTAGGTGTACTGTGTGGCCCCACATTTCATCTATTTCCATCCCATTCATTCATCTAACTAATTCTTCTCTCTCACAGGTGCTTATACTTCTATACCTTTCTAATCTCTCCTAGGAGGGGGAAACAATCCATTGCAAAAATTAACAGAATAAAATAGATCAGTAAGAAGATTGATGTATTTCCATTCTGGAAAGGGAAAAAAACCAATCCCATGACTGTATCCTATGAATATCTGAAATGTTCAAATATTGTTTAACTTTTTAATTTGATAATTTCTTTAGAAGCACTGGCTCTGTTTGAAGTACAAAGTGAGAATAAGTGTCTCATAAATTTATGGAGGTTTATGGAGGGATGGTGCAAGTAATTAAGCTAGGGGACAAACACCACATTTCTGATACAAGATAATATGACAATTTTGCAGTATTATTCAGGAACAGTGATTCACTGTGGGAAGGGTGACCTGATTTATAAACTTAATGAGATTTGAAAAATCAAATGTGTTCTTTTTATATATTCATGTAACATATTTATATGGCTGCCCATCGCACAAAATGTGACTGGGTGGTGTACAAAGGCAACTAAAAAGGAAAAATAAATTACTTGTATTCACCAATCAATTCATCGAATGACTTGCTATAGATATGAACTTCAATAAATTAGCAAAAATATATATGACGTTCAAGTTTAATCCAGGATTCAATTTAAACCATTATTCATTTATTTAAAACTGACTAAGCCCATCAAAATTAGCAGAAGAATGATGAAATTGAGACCTATAAGTGGCATTGATCTGTTGAAGTGATCATAGCTTTTTGAACTAGGGATTCAACTCTTGAGAATTATTCTTTGGCGTTGAACACATGTAATAAACTCTGCATATGTTTTGGCTTACGTTTGCCAGAAATTTCTCATTTAGAAATGTAGAGATTTAAAAAGTAGGTGCTTAATAGTAATTGCACTATTATCAGACAAGAAAACCAGCTTCTCTAGTCCAGAATTCTATTTTCTGTATTAGTAATTTTAAGATAATTTAGAATCACAGTAGCAAGGAATTAACATTTCTGTCAGCTTCTCTGCAGCATCATATGTCTCAATGTACAGCACTTCTTTTAGGAAGAGCTAAAAAACCCTAGAAACCTCTCTCATCTTTCTACACATCTATCTTCTCTGAAGTTGTCTAGCTGCTTTTCAAAATCATGATCTTTGTGGCTGTTATGATGCTTTGATTACTTAATTACTATTCATGTTGAAATAGCTTTCTTGAAAGTTTGATAATTTTTTACCATTTTCTGGAAAGTGTTGTTCACGATGTTATTGTATAGGAATCATCCCTGCTTACAAATGTTTCATTTTCCATAACTAAAAACCCTCAGTATGTTTTTAGGAGTCCATATCAGGGCATTAAGGACCACTTGGTTTGGTGGTTAAAACACTGGACTAGGAGTGGGGAGTCCTAAGGCATAGACAGGACTTAGAGAAGTCAGCTGGGTAACTGGGCCAGATATTTTCATTCAGCCACAGGAAGAAGGAAATGGCAAGCAACTTCTAAAAATGTTGCCTAGAAAACTACATAAGAGTATGCAGTTTTTCAAAACTCTAGAGACTAACTTAAAGGGAACAAATAAATAAGGGCAATATTTTTATTAGACCAGCTTATTACTTGGTTATTTTGAATTGTTCTAATAAAAACATTGCTCTAACAGAGATTTAATCAATGTTACGATGATGAATATGTGATCTTTCTCCCCACTCCATTGTGAAGTTTCAAGTACATTCCGTTGCTCGACAGTAAGGGTTCTTCTACCCTGCAATACTTAAGCTGTTTGATTTCCATACACAAACTACCTGAGAATAAAGCTGGGGGGGGGGGGGGAGAAATCCCTTTCTGGAATTTTAATCCCTTCCTCTACTTTGTCCACAGTGATGGCATTCTTGCATATAAATTATTTCAGCACAAAGCTATTGGCTCATACAGAGTGTAGACAGAAAAAGTAGGCCATCCAAGAACAGTCTATGGGTCAAGAGCCAGAAGAATCCATAAAAGCCAACCCCCCCCAAAATCAAACTGATGGTGTATTTACAGAGAAAAAGACAGGAAGCACAAAAGTACTGGTCAGAAACCTGAAGAATTGTTCCCATACACATGGAGGCATAGAGGGAAGTTTTAATATAGTCAGTGTTCCTGGCTTTGCCCAACTAGAGAAGTTGACACTTTGTCCTTTCCTAGAGTCATGCTGGAGTGGATCTTACCCACTTTAACTGAGGATTTGATTTAGAGGTAGACACTCTCCTTAGGTCTGGCTGGGACTCTGCTATCCTAACTAACATCCACCTTCACTGAGTGTGCTCATAATTCACAAGTGGTGGATAACCTATGGTTTCCTTAGTGCTTATCAATTTCATCTGGTGAAAAAAATAAGGCCCCTGTTTTTCACCAGTTCACATTTTAAGGAGAAACCAGGGCTAGCTTCCCACCATTCCAGCAACCCAGGCTTTTGTCTCTTATCCTTTTGATCCTTTTCTACCGTAACTCCGAATACATTGCTGGGGGCCGCGTGGGGACAGGTGGCTGAACAGAACAGAAGTGATAGGAAAAGGTGAACGAAGGAAGACAGCTAAAAGGCCCATCACTTCAGTGGGCCATTGGTGCAAGAAAAAGAAACAAGTTCAGTGATTGAGGTCTCTTCATAAGGAGGCAGATAGCCCAGCAGTCCAGAATAAAGTGGGGAGGGGATGTACAAACTAGAGTGGGGGTGTTTGCTTGTAATAGGAGTTGAATGAACAGAAATATTTGTGCTGCCACAAGTTGAAAACGGTGTTTTTGGTGTACAACAAGAAAAGATAGGTGAAGTTTGCCTTCCAGGTAAGCTGGGATCTGCTATAGGATAATATGCATCCCTGGCCTTGCAAAACTGTTGGTGGCCCATGCTTATGCTGAAGCAAGCTGGTCATGTAGATCAACCCAGAGGATGAAGATAAAGCCTTCAGTTGCATAATTTTGAAAATAATTTCTGAACATGTTTATGAGGAGATTAAGCCTGGATTAGGGAGTACAGTAATGGCTAGCAGTAGTCTAATTTTGCTATCCAGGTTATTCAACTTTGATAATACAGGTGGCCCTCAACTTACAACAGTTTGTTTAGTGACTGTTCAAAGTTACAACAGCACTGAAAAAGGGACTTAGGACTATTTTTAACAGTTGCAACATCAACGATCAAAATTCGGATGCTCGGCAACTGGTTCATATTTATGATGATTACAACGTCCCAGGATCATGCAATTCCCCTTTTGCAATCTTCTGACAAGCAAAATCAACGGGGAAAGCGAGATTCACTTAACTGTAGCAAGAAAGGCTGTCAAAACGAGGCAAAACTCACTTAACAAATGTCTTGCTTAGCAACAGAAATCGCGGCGGTAAGTCGAGGACTACCTCTATTGGTTACTATTTTGCATGGAAGTTTACTTTTTGTAAAATATTAATATTTTAAAATAAAATTCAGTAGATATGCAACAGATGAGAATTGGTAGGATGAAAGGATTAGTCATGATGGATTTGAACTGAAGGACTCAAAAAGAGGAAATTGACCTACATTGACTTTTAATGTTTAAATTTTTTAAACAAGGCCAGATTTTAAGATATATTATATCTTCGCCAGTGCATCTTATTTTTTGAGTGGGCATACCTCAGCCCAATCTCAATGACTTTAAAATCTTGGATTCCTCCAATGTTTGTTTATTCTTATAGATAATAAAATAGGATTTAAAAATGTAATGGCATTGCAATGATAAGAGCTGTGGTGGCGCAGTGGTTAGAGTGCAGTACTGCAAGCTGCTTCTGCTGGCTGCCGGCTGCCTCCAATTTGGCAGTTCAAATCTCACCAGGCTCAAGGTTTACTCAGCCTTCCATCCTTCCGAAATCGGTAAAATGAGGACCCAGATTGTTGGGGGCAATAGGGGACTCTGTAAACCGCTTAGAGAGGGCTGTAAAGCACTGTGAAGCTGTATATAAGTCTAAGTGCTATTGCTATCAAATAGCTTGTGTCATTGTAGGTATTTTCCTTCATTATTAATATAATTCCCTCTTTAAGTGGCTGAGAGTACGGGTAGTCCTTAACTTATTCAGTTGCTTAGCGAATGTTCACAGCTACAACAGACCTCCCCAAGTCCACTTACAACCCAGAAACGAAATACCAACAGTCCTGTGATTGCATTTGGAAAGTTCACCGATCAGCATACATTTACAGCCATTTGCAGCATCCTGCGCACATGGAACCACTCTTTGCAATGGTTTTTTTTTCCCAATAGCCAACATTTACTTTCAGTTTCTAGCAAAGAATATTATTATGGACAGTGGATCCACTTAATGACCACTGTAAAAAAGGTTGTAAAATGAGGCATGCTCACATGGTGACTCACTTAATGACCCACATGACTTACAGTCATAATTCGAGGCTCAATTACGGTCATAAGTCGAGACTACCTGTAACCAAATGCAGGTTTAGGGATGTTTTTCACAAACATTTAACGAGAATATACTGTTTGCATGCTTAGCCTAATCTCTCTTGATTTTGTAAGGAGTATACATTTGAGAATAAAACCTGCATCATATACTAGTCCAAGTGGACAATGAATGGCATAGCTACATAAAAACAATCCTACTGCATTAGATCAAGGCTCACTGTGGTCCAATATTTTGTTTTGCATACTGACAACCAAGAATTTGCAAGGCGGGGATTTATCCTTCTCCTCCAGTCATTTCCTACAACTGGAATTTGAAGTTAAGCTTCCTTCAGTTCAGTGGTCATGTTGACTCTTCAAAGCTAATGGCCCTTGATAGACTTGTCCTTCATGAATTTAACCAATCTTTTAAAGCCAACCAAATTAGCACCCATCACTAAGACTTGTTCTAATTGTTTGACTTTATTGTATGCTGCCCAGAGTCATGTTTGTGGGATGAGCAGCTATATACCGTATTTTTCAGACTATAAGACGCTCCAGACTATAAGATGCACATTAGCTTTAGAGGAGGTAAACAAGAAAAAAAAACCTGCCTCTGCCTCCGCTGCCTGCTCGCTGCCGCTGTGGCCCATTTGCTGCGACCCATTCACTTTTGACGCCGCCCGTTTGACGCCGATCGCTGTGAACGGGTGGCAGTGATAGGCGGCGGCAGCAATCCCTGCCGCTTAGAACAGCAGATCGGCGCGCCCTCTCCCCCACCGCAATATTCGCTCTGTAAGATGCACAGACATTTCCAGTCACCCTTGAAGGGAGAAGTGCGTCTTATAGTCCAAAAAATACAGTAATTTGATAAATAAATCAAGGGACCTTTTGGTAATTACAATTTAAAGAAGTGCTTTCCTTTTGTCTGCTTTGGTTGTTAATATCTAGTCATACCTCGACAACCAGACCATTTAAAATTGTATAAGTAATATATTTAAATACACATCTAACATAAGAATGTGAGCATAAAGAAAATATTTAAGAAATCAAATTGCTGCTTCTTTGCTGTGTGTATGTGTGTAGCTTTACAACTTGATCTTCTCAATGTATATTCTTTTTCTTGTAAAGTTACACAGTTTCTGTCTAAAATTGCTGATGCTTGCATATTTTTCATGATTTCGATGCCACTTTTTGCTGAAATGGCTATTATTTTTCTGAAATTATTACTTTGCTGATCTCAGGCTATTTACTGTGTTATATAGTATTTGTACACTATTCTAATGGAATCGCTTGTGTGGGACTGAATAAAGAGACTGACTTCCCCCCAAAGGAATACAGGAATTGATCTTTGTCATTCTCACTAATCTCTGAGAATTCTTTCTTCAGTATGCGATGTCAGTGGATCACTGAAAGTTTTGCTTTCCACCAACTCTTCATGTTTGCTTTGACCTAAGTTGCTCAAACAATGTTCATTAATTGAGTACCTTCCTTTTGTGCTCATATTGATTGTTCACAGTGACCTATGTTGCAAGTAGTGCAAAATAGAAATGCAAATATCTACTTATGGTCCATTGCCAAGTTGACTAATGTTCAACTTTGTTTGTTTGTTTGTTTGCATTTTAAACTGACTCAATCTTAAAAACTAGCTGGTACAAAAAAAACAGCAACAATGTGCCAACGCGAATAATAAATACATAGAAATACAGGTAGTCCTCAACTTAAAACAGTTCATTTAGTGACCATTCAAAGTTACAACAGCACTGAAAAAAGTGACTTCTGACCATTTTTCACACTTATTGGAGATCCCCGTGGTCTTGTGATTTGCATTTGGATGCTTGACAACTGTTTCATATTTATGATAATCCCTGTGGTCATGTGACCATCTTTTCTGAATTTCTAACAAGCAAAGTCAATGAGAAAGCCAGATTCACTTAACAAACGTGTAACTAATTTAACAACCACAGTGATTCACTTAATGCGGCAAGAAAAGTCGTAAAATGGGGCAAAACTCACTTAACAAATTGCTCACTTAGCAATATAAATTCTCGGCCCAATTATGGTCATAAGTTGAGGACTACCTGTACAGTGATTCTAAAATAAGAGTATTAAATTAGAATACATTTTGACAATGACACATCCAGCAGCTCCAATCCCAGAGGGCTTCTGGAGCAGGCATGCTTTGAAGTACGTGAAATTGGAAACCACTCTTAACTTCTGAGGGTAAGTTGGTCCACATTAGAGTAGGTCCCCTAAAGAATTCCCAGTTCCTTAATCCCTCTTTGACTTCTTGATAGGCAGATACCTTCAAGAAGTTAGATTCTTTTGGGGGAGGGGGGGAGAGACCAAATGCATTCTTGGGTTATTCTTGCTGATAAATATACTCCTTCCCTCTCTTTTCCCATACTAGAAGCTTCAATATTACATTCCCAATAATAGCTAAAGAATACCATGGAGATCTCTAGTAGATTTTGAATGGTACACCTCAATTTCCCAGGAGTTACTAGGTCTAGAATGTTGTACAAGGAGATGTAGTCTCTTCCCTGAGAAGCCTTTTGAACAGTTGTGTATCCTTCTACAAAAGGTTGCACTGCCAAATCACATAGACATACTAGATTAGTTGGGAGTATATACATAAACCACAGAAGATAAAAAATATGTGAGGATTGAGGCATATTCTAAAATATACCTGCAACAGATTTTAATTGTAATGCAATAATGATAATTTTGTCATTTGTTTTTAAATAAATACATTTCTTGTATGAAATTGTAATGTTTCCAGTGAAGCTCTTTTACATAATATGATTAGTCTCAAAAATTTATTTACATATTTAATCCATTTTTGGCTGCCTATCAAGTCCCCAGTGCTCCCAAGTTAGCTGTAATTGTATATTACAAAGAGTTGGAGTAGAAAAGGGAAATGCAAATTCTATAATTTGGGAGCTATTTTTATATTTGCATCTAATTACTAATAAACTTAACAGAAATGAGCAGAAATTCTTGTTATTGCTTTTCATTCTATTCTTATTAATATTTAATGGAAAGTTGGTATTAGCATATTTAGATAAGTATGGCATCACAAAAGTGATTTGCTATTATTGTCGTCTGGGATGTGGTGTTTTGGGTTTTGTTTTGTTTTTAACTACCAAATCTAATATACAGCTTTGGGATTTTCTTTTTTTTCCCTTTTTTTTCTTTTTTTTTTCTTTTGCCTTTTCTGTCATTATCAATTAGCTCAGACCCTGCTTAATCTTTTCTTGGTTAACCAAGAATGGCTCGGTGTTGCAACTCTTGATAATTTGTTATATAATGATATTTGATTTGAGATTAAGTGTCACAGTGTTCTGGGAATCCGAAAAATGTATCCATAGTTTTTAAATATTTCTTTTTCTAATTTCAGATTTTTATCAGTTTATTTTTTACATAGAGACTAACGTAAACTCTGTAGCATTTAATAAGGTATTCCTCATAACACACTGATAGAGTTGACATCTAATGGAGGTGAAATAATGGCTTGGGGAGAAATTAGCAAACACAGAATCTCATTCTTACACCTATATTTGTGTAATTTAATTGATTTAGATTGAATGTCTTGCTATAAACAAATACAAACCCATTATGCAAAATTGGTAAAAGGAAATGTCATTGTAAATTGCCTTGTGGTATACCAAGATCAATCAATAAATGGTTAAAATGAGTTGTGCAGGATGAATTGTAGACAATAGTTTTGAATGATTGCACTGGAACATGTAGGTAATACCGTAGCATGTGGCATTCTGCTGTTTTCTGTTCTGTATTTGTTCCATAGTAAATTATTCCTGGTTGCCAGACCTGTTTTGTTGATCTGTGACTTGCTTTCTTTGTAATGTGGTAATTGTGGTCCAGTGAAATATCAGTTGTAGATTCTTAAGCAAGCGATGAGTCATGTCCCACCATACTGCACAACAAGGCTAAGCTGTGAACTAAATCTGTACATACTGCAAAAATTATTCAGAATAATTGTATGAGCACATGGCAGTTCTGCTATTCATTAAAACTGTCTTGTTTTCAGGATTCTGCTTCAACCTTTTAATAGGTGTACCTGCTTGAAGAGTCAAATTAACAATAGATTCCTCAAAAGATTTAATCTCAGATTGATGAAATTCCTTGCAAAATTGCTACACTTTCCTTTCAGTGGCTTCAAATAGATTCAGGCCATTGTGTGTTTTATAATCCCATCTAATACTTGAAGGATTTAACATGCTCTTTCTAATATTGTGTCATGACTACTTACAAATGATTATTAAATTATCTCGAATTACCCATTCAAGATTTTGGGGGGGAGGGGAGGAATAGAATAAGAAATTAGAGTGATTGATTAGAGTGGAAGAGTGGCAACTGTATGCTACTTTTCTATTTCACAAAGTCTCCTTGGGATTTCTGGTGACTCAGTGGACTCTTATATGCAATTTTGGAAAAGTTGGTCTGCAGCTCTGGTGTACCAAGGCAGTCTCCTATCTGGTTATTTATTTATTTATTTTTACATTTATATACCGCCCCATTCTGAAGACTCGGGGCGGTTTACAGCTTATAAGCAAT
>JANHFL010004849.1:27749-47859 GCA_032468155.1 Oxyrhabdium leporinum
GTAGAAGCCATTTTAAGGCACAACAGGCTGTATCTTAACAGAACTTGAATCCAAAATGCACACTATCACTGTCTAAAGTACTGTGATTTGACACTATAGATATAATTCATTCCTTTTCATTTCATTGGCCCAGGCATTCCAGAGTTATGCTGGAACAAAGACACACAGACACCCCCCCGAGGGGTGTTAGGGGTGTCCTACCCTCACAGTATTTTTTTCCAGATAGTAAGTCATCTGTGTACCAAGTTTGGTTGGAATTGCTCTAGGCGTTCCAGAGTTATGCTGGAACATACATACATACACACAGACACACAGACACACACACAGAGCCATTTATATATATAGATAGATTGCTCCCTGAGAGGAAATGCACTTTCTCATTTTGAAAAATGGACTTTAGCTCCACAGATTCACCCAATTCTAAGTATTTGAATATTCCAGTATTAAAACATAAAGCAACGACAGGATTTCCATATTCCATTTGCTGAAGAATGCTAGAAGAAAAGTGATGTAGAACCTGCTATTCCTTTTAGCTCTCTTGAGTAAGCACTCAAGAATGAATTGACTGCAAGATTATTTTACCTCTCGATCAAGGCATAATAAGGGTTGCAATCTGCATAACAGAGAAAGTCTTGTCCTGAAAACAATAATCCATTTTCATTACAGAAATTTGTGCAGTTTTGTTTGCCTTCCTAAAATGCTATTGCTGGTTCAAAGTAATTACTTTACTTTAGTAAATGGCTTGGAAATGTGGTGACCATTTTATGTGATTGGTAAATCACTTACAAACACCGTTAACAGTCATTGATTCTGCCATTTGACCTCAGCAATGAAGTTGTGCATTCAATAGTGCTGAAACAGATCTCACAAATATGTTTCGGGACTTCTTTTTTTCTTGTGTCTTCTGTCTTTAAAACCAGAATATAGCAACAGCCAATGATTTATGTCCTGTTGTCAAAAAAACTTCATGATTGTGTTGGTATAATCACCAGAAATTGGGTTCATCTAGAGGGTATGTTGAAACTTATTAAGGCAAGACAATAACATAACATTACCTTTCCTAATCAGGTTTTGTCTATATGGATTAAACTTCAACTCCCAGTAACCCTAGCCAACATGGTTGAAGATTATAATGATAGAAGTCCACCATATCAGGTGATCATCAGATGGGGTAGGCAGATGTACGGACAGAATGCTTTAAAATCTGATTCATATTGATTTTCCCATTGCAAGTATTTGTTAGATTCAAAGAAAGATGAACGTTCACATTTTCTCTGTGTGCTGCTACCTATCGTTTAGAAAAGTGCAAATGTCAAGCAGAATATCTTGCCTACTTCCATTATATTCATCTGCATAATATGACATTCATTTAAACAACATTGGCAGCATCAGAGGGACTGTATTGCTAAAAATGTGAGTGAATAATGGGAAATACCAGACA
Source organism: Oxyrhabdium leporinum (assembly GCA_032468155.1). Taxonomy (NCBI): domain Eukaryota; kingdom Metazoa; phylum Chordata; class Lepidosauria; order Squamata; family Cyclocoridae; genus Oxyrhabdium; species Oxyrhabdium leporinum. Next base: position 29,191 of record JANHFL010004849.1, read on the forward strand.
GAAGGAAACAAGCCCATATGTCCATGTGTGCATATGTTCATTTCTTGAGAGGAATTTTTTTTTTTTAAGAAAGATGCATCTTACATTTTTTATTTACAATCCTTCCTGGTTAAATGTGAAACAAAAGACATTACATCTTTAGATAATTGGACTAAATTCCTATTCTCAAGATCATAATCATGTGAATCAAGGATACCAGGACGTGTGATTTAGCACATCAATTTCCATTTCTTTCAAGCATTCTATTTGTACTGTAGTTTGCTTTTCCTTTTGAACAGGACTGTCAAGTGCAAATAATCAGGAGCATTCATTGAGTTCAAAACCCAAAAGGGTTTATTATTATAACCTCTAATACAAGCATCTAGTCAACTAATGGTCAAAGGAACTCATGTGCTTGGATTTTTTGTGTCAATGCAATGACTCTAAACTGATGACATGTTTAACCCTGCCTTACACTTCAGCATCTTCTTCTCCTGCGTGTGCATAGATAAAATTGCTTTTTGTTTAAATAAAGATAAAGCAATTCTGTACAGAATCCCTTCTTACCCACTGCAGGATTTTAAAGCTCCTTCATGAGTGTCCTCAAGGCTTGTAAGAACTTGTAAGAACAGACTGATAAGAATTCAAAAGACTATTATTAAACAGCCAGCTGCAAACCTCTCCATTAAAGGTGAAAGACCCATCTCCACAACAGATCATAGGCAGATGGAAATAAAATGAGGCAAGCTCTGCCCTGATATACATAGGAATGAACAGATTGAACAATGGAATGCATTTTAGTCTCTTGTAGCTCCATCCACTAATCTCAATAAATCTAGCTACAAAGAACTCAGTATTTTGACTGGCAAACAATCGCTTACAGTTTCAGGCAGCTGTCAAAGAGCCTGACACTGCTGCTGTTTGAGTGAGAAGGGAGAGAGCAAGAAGGCTACCTAGTTCATCAACCAAGGAGCAGAACTATCAGCACTGCAGACAATTTCTTACCTCCACCCACATCCTCATTTCTTCACTATGTTTGCTTTGCCAAAAGGAGGGAATAATCATGGAGAAGCAACAATGCTGCTCTTTTGATTACTCTCTACCATTCATCCAGCAACTGTTCAAAGTCATGATGGCACTGAACAAGAATTACGTGTACTTGATGTGTAATCAATTTATCGTTATGTCTGAACTTAGTCAACTGTGGCTCATTCATTCATTCATTTCAATTTATATGGCCACCCATCTCAAGCTCATGAGTTTGGAAGGCTAACGATAGTTTTAAACCCAATAAAACACATAACAATAAATGTAATGCACACCTGATCAGCAGCCAACATAAGAAGCAAAACAACCTATACCAAATCAACATAGTCACTGCAGAAGTTCTGCTATATGTTTGGAACCCCAAGCTTGGTTACACAGCCATGTCTTGAAGGCCTTACAAAAGGCCATCAGGACTGAGGCCAATCTAATCTCCAGGAGAGGAAATGATGTTCCAAAGGGGGGTGCCACAACAGAAAAGGCTCTCTTCCTGGACCTTGCTTGATGGACCTCCCATACAGATGAGACCTAGAGTATGCCCTCTGGACACACCTAATGGCATGGGTAGTCATAATTGGAAAGATGCGATCCCTCAAATAACCATGAAGGGTGTTACAGTATTGGTAATTACCAGAACCTTGATTTGAACCATGCTGCTTATAGATTTTGTATTTTAATGTGTAAGGATTGTGAATAGCACACATAACTGCCTGGGCCACTGTGCTACATACTATACCAGCTGCAGCTTTTGGGTACTGCTTAAGGGTAACTCGGGAGGTGAGCAAGGTGTCTTCATAAATCAATATTTAACAAATTATAAATTCATAATACTAGTTTTAGTCCTGTACTTAAAGTGTCAGGATGTCCTACTGCATACATAGCCTTTTAGATCTCTTTCGCCTAGGTAAATTTAAGTACAGTAGACCTCGACTTACAACAGTTCATTTAGTGACCGTTCAAATTTACAACAGCGCTGAAAAGGTGACTTATGACCATTTTTCACACATACGACCATTGCAGGATCCCCATAAGTCATGTGATCAAAATACAGACGTTTGGCAACTGACTCATATTTATGACAGTTGTAATGTCGCAGAGTCATGTGATCACCTTTTGCGATCTTCTGACAAGCCGTCAATGGAGAAGCCAGATTCAATCAACAACTGTATTACTAATTTAATAACTGCAGTGATTCACTTAATAACTGTGGTGAGAATGGTCATAAAATGGGGCAAAATTCACTTAACAAATGTCTCACTTAGTAACAGAAATTTTGGGCTCAATTGTGGTTGTAAGTGGAGGACTACCTGTAGTCTCACTGTAATTTTCCTCTTTTCCGTAAACATATCAAAACTACGCAGGAGAAATAACAGTATTAATAAGTATATCTACAGAAACTCAAAGGAGGGGAAAGCAACAGCCAGGGTAATAGTACTTAATATCTGTGCGCTATTTTTCAAATGTCCAAAGCATTCCACAATCATTACAAAATTTCAATCCCCATAAGATCCTGGTTAACATTATCGTTCACCATATTTCACTACAGCATAATTGCAGGAAAAGTACCTGATGAGAGCTTATTCTGATTCCATATTTGAGCACTAAACCTAAAGCAAAGTAGAAATGTTATGGCATGGTCCACATCAGTCTTGAGATGAAGCACCTTGTTAAGGTAACCTGACCCAAACCTTGCTTTCAGATAGCTTAAATGGATCAGCTGACCTGCAAAAGTGTTGCCTACCCTACAAAAGTTGGAGCTGCCACTCTGCCACCTTTCATTTCAGAAAACCTTGAGGCAAGGTTTTCACCCAAATACTTCTGGAGATAATTACATTACATAGCAGACTTGGTGGAAAGCAATTCATTATGTCATTTAATTATTTATAGACATATGCTTAAAGTTTACAGAGCTGGGCCATCATAAATCCTAGTTTACTACAAGGTGTCTTAGGAGCACGTACGAAACCTACTGTGAATTCATATGAATTCAGCCAACAGGGCGTTGCAATGTGCAGAGAATTTTTCCATTAACAGAGGATATTTACAAACATTAGCACAGCAAGTGAAGAAAACAGCATTCAGAAAAAGATGTGGAGCCATTCTGTAAAACTGCATCAGCCTGAGCTGAATGTAAATAATATCAAAATAAAATACAGGCTTACAGTATCTGAACCACATAGAAAAGAAACCTTGGAACGTCAGAGAAAAGGGGATCTTTGGGAACAATCCTCAACATTGAAACCTAGAAAAATTGTAACACGAGCTCCTAACCGGTAATGAGGATGAAATATTGGTCAAAATTTTCCCATTTGGATATATTCAGCTGCTAGACTCATACTGAATTCTTTTCATTCATATTGATTTATGACATCTCATGATGGTTGTATTCCACTAGTCTTGGCCATTAATTTAGACTTAGTGTATTCACTGTTTTCTTATTATTCTATTTGCAAATGCATCATTATATACAGAGCACTTTAATATTGTATGTTGCTAGATGCAGCAAATGGTAAATATATAAAATAAAATAGTAAACGAATAATATCCACTGCTAATGCAAGAAGACAAGGGAAGAATTTCCATGCAATAGCATTCATCATCCAATTCCAATATCTGTTATTTCCTAAACTCGCACTCAGAAGTCATTTTTTTTTTTTAAAAAAACGACTCTAAATTGATGAGGTTATGGATGAAAATCACTTGATCAATTCTGTATCTTCGGGGTCTCCTCTCTCTCTCTCTCTCTCTCTCTCTTTTGGGGGGGAGGGGGAAGAGAGATAAATCCTTGAAGAGGATCTATTTAGAGACAGAAAGCAAAGGCTAAAACCAACAAAGTGAATGAAAGGAAAGCAAACATAACAAGAATTATTTGTCTGCAGCCATGTTTTATTCAAAAAGAAATTTTTGATGAACAATAAATTCCTAGTATTTGCTTTACTTTCACAATGTCCACCTATGTTTCCAGTGTGATCTACACAGAACAGCCTTCTAAACTAACAATGGCAAGGAATAATGAGAGAATACACATGAAAGATTACAAAGAAACATGCCTGGTTTTGACCTGAGAACCTTGCTTTCAAATTCTGACTAAATTATTTAGTACTTAACTTGGATGTGGTAAACCTCTATCACCTCACTTACAACTCTTCATGCGTAAAGTGCAAATACAAACAGATGCATTGACTGGAAAATAGGCAAGTAGCTCAGAAAACTCTGCTGGTTTAGATGCTGCACTACTTATCTTGTGGAGTTTTATGTGTTTCTGTTATATTAAACTGAGATAAAGATGTTTTCAAGTTAAGTTGTGAAGTAGCAGAAACAAAAAAATGGTGGTACTTTATCATATCTATTTATCTACACATACACTTATGTAGACTACCGTGATTTCTTGTTTGTAACCAGTTCAAAAGTTCATACAGTCATAATGGCCTGTTTGATACAGCTTTTCACAAAATAGTTGTTTAGTGGTGACACAGACATTCTTACACAAATAAGCTGATTGGTGATAGAGATAGATAAAACACTATAAATCATAAGAATCAGAGTTCATAAAACAATATCATTTATATATTAGTTACTTGTTATACTATTTTTTTGAAACTAGTATTAAAAGTTATTCAAAGACCCAACTTTGACATAAGAAGGAAGATTTGCAGTAGGTTGATGCTACACAATGCTACAAGACTTGTATGAAAAATAATATCTTCACCTTTATAACTTTAAATAGAGATGTTTCAATGAATGAAACAAAAATAATCCATGAGATGAGCCGTTTTGTTATCAGATTTGGTTCTCTGCACAATCATCACCATTCACTGCACACTTCTGACAACGATGGACAACTACTAGAAGACATCTCAAATGAACTCTATGCTTTGCCTGTTACGTTAGGTCCTGACAATCCCTTCTACTTCTTGATTTGAGTCAAACCAATGCCTTCAATTTTGGGAAAAGATAGGATCAAGTCTGGACTGTATGGTGGATGAGGGAAACCTGTGAGATCCAACTTTGCAATTAACTTTTGATTAGTTCTTAAGAGGCAAAGTTTGGTGGTGGTGTTTCGCAGCAAATTTTCTTCTTGTGCTTCTGAATTCTGCTTAATCACAGTTTCAAAGTATTGAGTCAGGCAATGCAGTGTTCTAAGTTGGTATCAATGCAAGATTCAAAAGAATCCATGTAAATAACACCATCTTCATTCTGGGAAACATTAACCATAGGAAACATTCTCCTATAAATCCTTAGCATGGATTCCTCACACACATACAGATGAAACTTTGTGATGATATTCTGTGGTCTAATATTTGACTTCTAAATTATAATCAGGGGTGGGTTGCTACAGGTTTGCATGGGTTCTTGCGAACCTATAGCGAAGATTCCGCGCAATTTGGTGAACTGCCAAATCCCACTCCTGGCTGGCCCTGCCCACCCTGCCCCTCCCCTCCCAGAAGCCCACTCCTGGTTTTAATTATGTGTCCATATTACATTGATTGTCATGATGCTGTGAAAAAATTCTTCACCTTTATTCTTGTAGCATGGCAAATTCCAACTTCGGAAGTTTTCATCTCTGCTTCCTAAACACAAAGCTTTCAACTTGCACAAACCTCTGGATATTGAAGAACATTAATAATGTGATCCACATGTTCCTGTGGAATGCCAGGCTTTACATTAATTTCCCTTTGACTGATCCACTGATTTTCTTTAACCCTTCTAATGTAAAACACATCAGTTGCTGTCAGAGCTTATTTACTTTGTTCTTAAGACATTTGTTCTTAGATATTCTCTTCTGTTGGAACTTTGTTTTTAATCACATAAATAAGCACTTCCTGTTTTACCATCTTGACATTTTTTGGCACAGTGATGCACAGTATTCACTGTTAACGCTGTCATAACCATAAACAAGTGGCTCTTGATAGTGAATTTCAATTGAAGGGACTCTTTGGGCAGGTAAAGGCTCAATCATGGTGCATTACTTAAAACAGCATTGATGAGTATCACTAAAGACTTCTTTTTCATGAATAGCAACACAACATTTTCTCACAGAAACTTCCTACCAAAAGAACTTAAAGAACTAATTAGTTAAAGAACTAATGTTAGAGCTTCATTCACTACTAACTTTTGTTAATGACATTGTATAACTTCGGAGGCATTACTCCATTATAATATTAGAGGCATTACTTGTATTCAATTGTCATGTATTCTGGGCTAGTTATTATGGGATATTTTATTTGTAAGGGATGCCATATAAGTAGGGGCTGCAAAAGTGCCAAAAAAACACCCCCCAAAATAAAACTTACCTTGAAATTATAGCCAATAATACCAATAATACCAATAATATTGGTATTGATATAGTTTTTTTTAAAAAAGTTTAGTTCTTTGCAACTGCACAAAAAAATCTTTGTTACACATTCCATGTTTAGTTGAAATAAAATCTGAATGTGAAGAAACTGAGATATAATCTTGGTAAAATGGAAATTATGTGTCCCTTTATTTGTTTATTAATCCAATCTTGCTGTTAAGTAGCAAATATAAAAGCAAGTATAAAATATAAAAGTCCATATTAATAAATATAATAAACCAATTAAAGCCAACTACTGTTTCTTATGTTTACTCTTTAAAAACCTGACTGTACCACAGTCAATAAGAAAGCTCTCACTCCGAAATTCGAGCTATGAAGCCAGAAGTAGTGAATCCTATGATAATCCTGAATGACTATGGTAGTCATCAGAAATATATTTGCTTAGCAAAGGCTGCAGGACTAGCTGCTTCACTTCCTGGGGGGGGGAAAAAATCTGACCACAACAAGCCATTGAGTAATTATTCTATTTTTAAATCAGTTTCATGATTTAGGCGTTCCCGATTTTTTTTCAGAGTTTTTGGAATTCTCATCTTTTAGAAATCATAACAATTTTAAATGAACAGCACTGGCTTCCAGGTTAATCAAAACAGTATTTCTTGCATGCAAAGTATTAAACAACTTGTAGCCAGATAATTTGAAAGAAAATTTATCTTTATATGGTTTTACTCAAAACTTGTATTAATCAATTTAGAGCACGGGTGTCAAACTCGCGCCGTCACATTGCCGTCACGTGATGTATCGCAATGTTTTTTTCCCTCTGTGGAGCTGGGATAGGCGTGGCCTGCACGTGACGCATCCGGCCCCTGGACTGCAAGTTTGACACCCCTGATTTGTGTCCAGCCCTCCAAAGTTCTTTCCAAATGTAATCTTCAGTATTTTAAACATTAATAAATACACAGGAAGTAAATTCTATTGGCGGTAATTAATTTCATTTGCATTCCATTTCAATTAAATTAAACCAGAATTAAACCAGAATCTGTTCTTCCTTACCCCTAACATATTGCTCAAAATTCAATTGCAGCCATCAGCACAACAGAGTTGTACACCACAATCTTAAACAAGAGTTGGTTGTTTCGTACTCAAGAGAGGTCTTTCACATTTAACTCCAAGGGGATTTGACTAACATGCAGTGCATTATTTTGCATAGCTTTGCACAATTCCTCCTTATTATGCAAGAAATTATTCAGCTTATTATACTTTCTATATTTTCATTATTTGCACTTTGCCTACAGTAGTCATTGACTGGAAGAGCAATGTCAGATTATTTTAAATAAATGAATGCATTCCTTTGTGCTAAAAATGTGCAGATAATAAAAAGTTGTAAATGTAGGGAGAGAGAAGCTACCTTGAGATAATTAAAAAAATATAATTAATCCTTCAAATCTCCCTTGAAGCAAACATACTTCCCCTTCTACTGATTCTGTGCTCGGAATCTGAAAGTGAACATCAATTATTTTAGTTGGCTTTGTTTTGATTTTAGAAAGATGTTGAACATTTCAATTATTGATTGATATATGAATTGATTTAATAAAATTACATTTTGGTCTTCAGCATAAAAGATTTTCAGGATGAATTACAAACCAGCAATAAAATTAAATTCATGGAATAATGAAAATAACATCTGAGTAACGCCAGCCTAATTAAAAGCATGTTCATAGTCTGCCACCATCAAAGTGGGCTTGTAAAAAAGTATTTAGAACTGACTTTGGAGAAGGTAGGGAAGAGCCATTATAATGGGAAAGACGAAGTAAATTGTTAAAGAGGACTTGCTGAAAAATAAGGCACCAAGCTAGAAAGTGGGAGACTGTGAGTGCAAGTTCCGCTTTAGTCATGGTTTAATTCTGGTTTAATTTAATTGAAATGGAATGTAAATGACAGAGTTTAGTGTAACATGCAGAAATGTGAGTTGTCTGCTTTCCCATAAAGAACAGACAGAAGTATGACAGCAAATATAAGGTTAATTTATTTTACTCAGAATAAACTCATCTGGAATATATACTACAATCTATAGAATACAGATGCATGGTAAGATATATGAGATTAATTTCTCAATAAAGAATATTTGTAGTTCAGAATAGAAATAAGGGCTGTGCTCTCTGAGCTTAGTTGTTTTCTTGCAGATGTTTCATTATCCAAACCTCACAGATTAATTTATTTTACTCTGAATGAATTCAACTGGAATAAATACTGCAATCTACAGAATATAGATGCAGAAATATTAAGAATTCTATTCTCTACAAGCACATAGTAAAAGAGTAGGAAACTAAATGCCAATTATATTTTTAAAAATGGTCAAGTGTTTTATAAGACTTCAGAGAATCCCAAGAAAGGAAATAAATTTTAAAATATGAATAAAGGAGATGAATGTACAATTTTGCCATGATTCAGCACCTACATATTATAAAGAAGATAAATGTACTTCTTGCTTATGTAAGGAGTCCCTTGTCAGTCTGTCATGGCAAAAAAAAACAGGTCTCTGATATCATTTTTAAGCTTTTGTGAGCTGTAGCTCACTTCATCAGATGTATGGAGTGCCAGGCCAGTGTTGGCGAACCTTTTCAATACCAATTGCCAAAACGGGAGCATGCAAGTATGCATGCGCAGGGGAGTGCCGTAAACCAGTAGAGCAGCTCCCCAGAGCCCTCATGCGCGCCAGCCACCTGGTCTTCTGGTTTCTGGCACACATGCGTGCGAAGATCAGCTGACGGGCGCATGCATGCATGCCAGGGAGCTGCTCATCCAGTTTCCGGTGCTCCCACATGTATGAAGACAGCTGGCCGGCACGCATGTACGCAAAGGAATCCGGAAGAACAACAGGCGATGGCTGGTGTGCCTGGAGAAATGGCTCTGTGTGCCACATCCAGCAGGCAAGCCATAGGTTCGCCATCACAGGGCTAGGCTAATGAAAATTTAAACTGGGGTGGAGGGAAAAAAGGAGAATGAGAGAAAGCAGGTTGGTATACAGATGCAGTTATATGTAAGATAAAGTGCAAGAATCTTATCAATTAACAACTCTAATGGGTTAAAAACCCAGTGTTTGTTGAGACTTTCTGAGATTGCCTGAAACTTTTTTATGTATGTGACTTGGACAATTTCTAACTCAATGGTGCTGTTAAAGTTCTATTTTTTAAAAAAACAGTTACTCTGAGGTTTGTTATGAAGTATCCTGGAGGTTGAAATGCTCAGATAATACTATGTTTTGAGTCCTGACATCAATTTTGTGTCCATTAACACAAGTTATTCATAGGAAAATGGACAAAATTTTACACAAAGTTTGTCCGTCTGTCCTATGTAGAACCTGCAGAAGCAGTGGATATGGCATATATCACATTGTAGGAACAGCTTGTACACATGGTAGAGATATAGGAGCAAAGTAGAGATCTGAGTTTCTTGCAAGATCTGGTTCCCATATTGCCATTTTTGTCCTATTGTTTCTTGTTGCTTGTGAGAAGCTACTTGAGGTTGGGGTGGTTGTTTGTACACAAATATGGACCTGCTATCTAGTGCCTGATGCTATTATTCAGTATGGGTTGAAGCTTATTAATAATGCATTTGAGTGGTGGAGCAGTGTGATGGAACGTAGTAAATCGGTGGATGTCCGAGAGAGAAGAAGCACATTCCAGAGGAATAAAAGACAACTCAGTCCAGATACGGTGTGTGAGAATAAGAAAGTCACAGAGTATAATGTAGATGCATATAGTACAGATAGTTCTCAAGTTACAACCATTTGTTTAGTGACTGTTCAAAGTTACAATGGCAATGAAAAAGGTGACTTATGACTGGTCCTTGCACTTATAATCATTGCAGCGTCCCCATGGTCACATGATCAAAATTCAGTTGCTTGGCAACCAGCATGTATTTATAAAGGTTACAGCATCCTGGGGTCATGTGATCACCATTTGCGACCTTCCCAACTGGCTTCTGACAACCAAAGTCAATGGGGGAAACCAGATTTATTGACTGACTGCATGATTTATTTAACAACTGTAATGATTCACTTCTGCAGTGATTCACTTCATAATCATAGCAAAAAAACCCACCTTCCTAAAATTGTGCACAACTCACTTAACAACTGCCTTGCTTAGCAACAGAAATTCTGGTCCCAATTGTGGTTGTAAGTTGAGGATGACTTGTAAATTGCTCAGTCTGGCAAGGTTTTGGCTATAAGTTTGAAACAATAAAGAACTCAGCTTGGAAGTATCACTCCGTATCTTTCTTGATTTGGAACCTGACATGACAAGCTGTGAGCTGTAGGTGACAACCAGTAATTATTCAGTGTCTGTCTTCTAATAGATCCTTGCTGGGAACTTATCTGGCTCTATTGATTTCTCTACTGATCTTTTGGGGTAAATAGTTCAGTATCCTGAATGCCTGGTTTAATTCCATCAGTTGAGCATTATTGCCAAATGGGTCAGAACTAGTGTAATTGTAACACACAGACTGGCTATAGATTATAAATTTGGTGATGCATTCTGGGTGCACGTTGGATGCATATAGGTGTATGTGACGATCCATACATTTCCTGTATAAATATGATGTGTATATGTCCATTGTGAAGTTTTATTGTGACATCAGAGAAGTGAGTTTGTCCCATAGATAGGTCTAGGCCACTGGTGTTAAACTTGATTGCAACACGTGACGTATCATGACATATCGTGACATTTTTTGACCTTTGCAGAGCCAGGGTAGGCGTGGCCTACGCGTGACGCATCCGGCCCACAGGCTGCCAGTTTGACAGGCCTGGTCTAGGCTAAGGCTGATAATGATGAGGAAGTTGTTTAAAACACTGATGATGAAATTTGACGAGAGATAAATTTCCATAAAGTTGATGATGTTGGAACAACAGGTCAACAACAGCTCATTAGTACTGGAATAGCAAATTCAGGAACAGAGGAGTCAAGCTAAAATATATGGATGAGAAGTATAGCAAAACATGAATAGCCTTGCAAACATGACAGGCAAAAATGCCATTATATAACAAACTCAAGTGGCTTTATTGTTGCTGTTTGACGTGCAAGATGTACTGCTTAAATTGCATTTGCTGCTTTTATCATATTCCACATGTAACTGCATGATTGACTCATTTATGGAAGTAAAAAAATATGTGCCTAAAAAAAAGCTTCTTCAGGTCACCTTGACTTTATAAAGAAACTACTAAACTGCATAATAATTGAAACTGGAGAGACTCCCAAGAATCCTTGGGAAAAAAAAGAATTTTTTTAATGACAACAGTCACAAATTTTCCAAATATATTGAAACTTCAGGAAATGCTGTAAATTGTGGTCCCAATACATTTTAAGGACTTCATGTCTGGGGAAGACTGATATAAAACATGAGCGGCTCAGGTGATCCCTGCTATATTTCTACATAATTCAGCTCATAGTATTCAGGAGTGATGAGCAGCAGAATCAAGAACCTTCTTCCCTTGCCTGCAACCTATTATCTCAATGACTGGCACCAAAAATATTATCGAAATAGGGCATAGGTAGGAGGATAGGGGCTAGAAAATAGAAATGACTAGGATATATAGACTGCCTTCTTTTGACAGGAATGGAGATACCATAAATATAGGACTTTGGTATGTAACGTTTAGCCAAGAATAATTCCATTTAACTTTTATCCTGCTTTGTTTCCTATCATAGAACCCACAATAGTGTCAATACAATTCCTACCCATAAATCTACTCAGTCCCAGTCTCGCTTAGTTCAGCCAAGTGACCTTTTGATACTATTTGGAACCAAAAAAATCAAAGGTACCTGGGCAGGTGCCATTGCACTGCTGTATTTAGTGCTGATTTATTCCAACAAACAGTATTGGGGTATACAATTAGCATTTTTTCTAAGACTGCTCCCTGTTGCATCAGATTAAAAGAATTTTATTTGACAATCAGCATCATTTATAATAAAGTCCTATTTTTCCACAAAAGTGGGGATACAAAAGTAAAGTTTATTTTTACATTATATTCTGTTTAATGTTTAAGCCTCAATCAGTAAGGTGGCAGCAATTTTATTATTTTTCATTGTCAACCCCTCCCATCTCCTACCCCAATAAAAAGGCCCTTGATTAGCAAATTAGTTCTTTAGATAATGCAGTTATATTCGGATGCTTCCGGAAAAATAAAATTCTCTAATGAGAGAAACATGAGCTATGAGTTACGGTGTACAAATCTACATTTTGACAGTCCTTCCCTCACACTAATTACTCTGAAACTTCATCCAACAGTTCAATGCATATTTAATAGTATCAGGAGCTTTTCCTGTGCGTGACAATCATCAGCTGAAACAGAAAATTATTAATTTTATCAAACAAATCTTCTGTGGAATATATTCACGAGGCTGAAGGTCGTGATTTGTTTGGGGGGCCTCCCTCTCTCCCGTTGAAGTCAGGTTCTGGGCTTTTCTCTATTGCTATTTTTTTTCTTTTTATGATCCTCTAATATTCTGCCTGAATTTCCTACAGTGTTGTACTACCAGGAGATCACTGCTGGGGTTCAGATGAAGCCTCAAGAGAGGATATGGTTGCTTTACAGCACCCTGCAAGAGCCTTAGAATAGATTAAACTGCATTAGGTGCTGTTTTCAGGGTCAGAATGGTTTTTCCAATGTCATGCTTAATTTCATAGTTAATCATGTCTTGTTCTCCTCCTCCTAGGACAGAACAAATCTCTTAAGGTACTAAATGACTTTTCTTTTAAAAGTCCATATTAGTCCATATTACTAATAAGGCTCAGATAGAAACTTTCTAATAGCTATTCAACTATCTCTGCTTTGCTATGCTGGCTGTGGAATTCTGGGAGTTGAAGTCTGCAGGTCTTAAAGTTGCCAAGGTTGGACACCCCTGGTTTAGATTCTTAACCCATATGTTCTGCTCTATAGAAGATTCATTCACTTCTTATTGTTCAGGTAACTAACAAGAAACAACAGGTACTGTAGAATATTTATTCATTGTTCTGGAAGGGTATTTTCCTGTAGCTTTCATTAACACAACTAGACTTTCACATTCAGAATCTATCCTTTTTTTTTTCGGTGCCAAAACCAGCTCATGTGCTCAACAGTGCTCCCTTCTGCTGATGACAGAGGAATGCAAAAATTAGAAGATACTCAGCACCCTAACTCTGCATTACATTTCTTTCATAGTGATGAAAAGGGTACCAAAGCTCTTTAACCCCAACAGGAAGGAGAGAAAACTGAAAAACCAGAAGAGTGGGGTGATGTAGAAGTACATTGCAGTAGAAAAATGCCTTCCAGTATGTTCTAGCAGTTCAGTTGCAAAACTGCATTTGCTGTCAGAACTTCATCCAGAGCAAAGCATTTACATTTTAAAAATGTATTACACCCTCAGGAGCCAACAGCAGAACATAGACATATTGCTTCTATTGCAGATACCAAAACCCCAAAGATGAGCTACTACAAAATCAAGCATTCAAAACTTTAATTTAAAGGTCCCAGTGTTTAAACCTTAGCTCTTTTTCTTCCACCCTTATGAAATAATGGACTTCTTGCCACTAATTTCTCAACCTTTAATATGAATGGTACAAATTTACATGGACCTTTAATCCATTTATAACTTTCTAAGGTAAAAATCATATTTAGCTTCTTAGCTGATTATTTCAAATTCTTTAACCTTGTAATTAATTTTTCTTTTGTTCAGAGTTGAAGGTGAATTCACCCAATAATGATTTTTCAAAATTTTCCAATGGTTTTAGAATAGTTAATAGGCCATTTCCAAAAGTGATTAGAAAGTATGGTTTGCAAATTTAGTATCCCTAAAAAGTCTATTGCCCGAGTGAGCAAGATGGCGGATTCCTTCATCTCCTGGCACTCAAACCTGCAGAAAACCACTATCCTGCAATCTTGTGAGAAGCAACCATTCAGACCACATGTGGGCAATCTCGTGTCCTCTCCTTATCTGGTGAGGTTCCAAGGAACCAATTAACAGCTCCTTGGTCTTTGTCATGGATGTTGGCTCCACTTTCATAGAAAGATATGAAACCTTACTTTTGCTGCTATTTTTGCATGCTCCATGTAAGCCAAAATTAACTGGCTCACCTGACAAATGGCAACAACCGTATGTGATCACGCGAACACTGAGCCAATCTGGATATAGATAACCCCTATGTTTAACAGCAGCTAGTTATTACCAACTTTTACTACTAGAACTTTGCTGGGTGAAACACCTGGAGAAATGAAATCCAGATGTTATATGTAAATGAAAGTTCCTGAGTTGAGGGTAAAGTCTCTCAAAGATTTTGTCTGACTTGGATCCATTTCACAATTTGATCTTCTCACTAACCTTGATCAAGGAATGATCGTGTGGATACACTATGATCAATTTCTTCCCACAATACTCCCATTAATTTCCATAACTGGAAATGATAAGGCAAGGTCAAATATGAGATATTTCATCACATGTTCTCCTTTCTTTGCAGTGGAAAACACTGGTAAGGAATAGTGTGATTGGTTCCTGGATGTTGAAGAAGAAAATCCAGAGAAGTTGCCTCATACCAGCAACAAGTGAAATACATTTCATCTTATTTAATTTCTTTGCCATTGTTTAAACAAGATGCACCTCTGAAACGCTTTCAGTTGTGAAAGAATGCAACTAAAATATCAGGCAATATAAAGCAAAGTATATAATAAATAAATTAAAATATTTATTCCTACAGAAAGGCAAGAAAAACCTTTCAGCTGGCTTTCTAGTACTTCATATTTTGCATTCCTACTTGAAGCAAATTCTATTATATTTAGTGTGATTTCTCCATGTCTGTTATTCTGTTATAACCTTCCTAGAAAGAAACAGACCAACAAGTCATGTGCCTTGCCTATTGAAAAACCAAAGAAAATAACAGTATAAAATATATGTAAATATCAGCAGTAGCATATAGTATAACAGCATTGAAGGTCTGAATTTAAATATTTTCTCAATAATTGCTGATACCCTGGAGCAAAATGTTCTCTTTTAGCCTAACCTGCTTTACAGGATCTTGTGAACTAAGCATTATAAAATATTCTGAATGCTGAAATGTACTTGATACAAGCATAACAGAGATACAAAAGTTTACTACTGCCCAAGTTATCACACTAAAAACATAGCATGCACAGAATACCAGAAAAGCAGCAATATGGTAATTCAGCTTTCCCCAATTTCACATCATTCAAATGTATTGCGTTTTCATCCATACCTAGCCAACAGAACCAAAGATTGCACCAGATGGTAGTTCTATGAGCCAGCATAGCTGGAAGATATAGTTTCTTTATTTGCAAAGTTTATAATCTACTTTTCACTGAAAAAAAGCAAAGCCAACAAGTTCCACATTTTTTCAATTCATTTCTAATAAGTTCCAACCTCAGATCTCAGGGTTCGTAGCTCCAAGGGAGATGGGTGGTTAAGAAGTATGAAATATAAATAAATAAATATTAACTATTTGAAGAAGATGCAACATTTTGACATCTGTTGGTATGACTGGACCCTCTTTTGCTTTTATTTATTATTTGATTTATAGGCTGTCTGACTTGATGCTAATGGATTCCAATTTATTCTCTCAAAGCCAAATTCCTCATCTAAACAAATAATTATATAACATTCCAAATAAATCCTTTTCAAAAATTAGAACACCCTCTACTAACTTAAATCAAAACCTTTGATTATTGCATGACACAAAAACAAAGAATTCCTATTTGTTTGTTGCTCCAGTCATTTTATGTTTGATGGAAATCTCCAATAATCTCTTAATACCAAAAGATAACAATCCTGTTCTTTACATGATCTCACTTTCTTCTGAGATGAAATAAAGAGGAATTAGTAGCTCCTGGTTTTACAAGATGCCTCTTTCAGTTTAGCTTCTGCTTTCCTACTGATGTAAAAGCAAAAAGGTTTAGGGAATGTTTGGGACAGCAAATCTACCTAGAAAACCTTCAGGACTGCATCTCTTTGCTAGAGTTAGCCTGGCACTTTGATCATACCAAAAGAAGCAGTTGGTTATGCTCCATTTAGGAGGGAGGTTTGGGGTGGGGAGTGGGGGGCTGAAACCAAGAAATATTTGTTTTTCTATAATCAACCCAGATCTCTGGAATGGCTTCCTATTAGAAGTCCAACTTATCCAATTTTAGTTGTCTTCCGGAAACAGCTAAAATGGTGCCTTTCTGGCAGGTATTTGGGATCAATCCCAGATTATGTTTGGGCTGTAAATTTTAGTATTCTTGTTTTTCATTATTATATATTGTTCTGTTGTATGCTGTGAGCCACAGTCTATTCATGTTTCTGGTGGGATACAAATGTGATAAATGAGGAAATAAAAAAAACACTTACAGAAAAGGGTGCCAGCTTCAGGCTAAATTCTCACTGTTGCACACCCCAAATTAATGTGGTAGTATCTCATTTCAGATAAAATATATGTAATGCTCTTCAGTGTCATTTTTTGAAACATATAGACATTCTTTACAAGTTCACTAGCATCTTGTAATAAGAGAGAGAGGGAGGGAGAGAGAGAGAGAGAGAATATTCTTGCTTATGTGCTTCTCTGATTGAGAAGATAACCAATTCAAGTAGATGGTACTGGACTGTGCAAACTAATAAATTGACTCATGAAAAGCAAGTTCTTATGTTTTTATGAATGGAAGGCCAAATCTGCAGTACAATTAACCATTCAGCTCATGGCAGTCAAATCCACTCCGCTATTTCATCACCATCTCATTAAAAAAAAATATTCTAATTCTCTTCCTCTAGGATTGTGACATCTCTGGATATACAATTATAGGCCATTCAAATATTCTATATTATCTATGGTACATGAAGAAATATTTTAATAACTGATGGTCTAATAATGAAGTTTTTGTTATTTTCAAAACTATTTATTGAGCTTTGAAAATATGTGCTTTCGTAGAATAATAAGCAGCCCTTCCTTGCACTGACATTTAGAATATTTATTTCTTCAAATGTTTTGAACTCTAAAGATTTAGAACCACTGTCAAGCCACTGATTTATTTAATTTGAACATGAATATAATTAGTTTCTACATTTTTGCAGTCTGAATTTAGTTCTAAAACAGTCTCCTCCAACTTGTCATCTTCCAGATATGTTCACTGGATGTGTTCACAACATCCAATGCATCTCAAGTGTGCCAAATTGGACAAGGTTAACAGTGGTGTGTGTGCTGTGAGCATATACACATACATACGTTACTGCAGTGACATATAGAAATTATACACCCTCATCATTAATTAATATTTTATGGATAAACTAGACTGATACAATCCACTTCTGTGAAGAATTTGGGTGGCCACCACATTTTCTTCCAATTCCCTGAAATAGGAGTAGAAAGAATTCTAATGTTGGAAAAAGAAATACTGCAGAATCCCCAGATTTGGCATTTTTTTTCCATTCAGCATAACGTCTAATCTGTTGAAGCCCACTATCTGGAAACCTCACTGGGGGAACCACTTGGAGGCCCTCAAATTTGGGTTACATCTGAGGAGTTCTGGGTGGTCTCTGAGCTTGGTTGTTTTCTTGCAGAAGTTTCGTTACCCGAACTAGGTTATATCATCAGCATTGGCAAATGGGGAAAAATTGCCTGTAGGCATACTTTCACCAAGGAACATTTTTTCTTTCTGCATGAATGTTTAATTCCAACATGCCCTAACTACCAGTGTCAAATGCTAACCTCCAACAAACTGCACAGCTGGATGGAAGATAACCCAATAAGGTAGGTGGAAAAATGACATGGCTCATGATCACAGATGCACAGCTCAGATGAAACAAATATCAGCAGGCCATGGAAAACCTCCAGGAACAGCTGGAACAGACCATCACTAGCACTCATGATGTTACCTAGTTTGGGGTAATGAAACATCTGCAAGAAAACAACCAAGCTCAGAGAGCATCAAGGACCTCTCATTTCAACTCTGGGCTACAAATAGTCTCCATTATCAGTGAGTTACACCACTGGAACCAGACTGCCTTTGCAAGGAAGAGAAAAAGAAATGATAAATCAAAAGTAGTAGTATCAGGCAAAAAAAAACACTACTTTTTTTTTCAGGAAATCCTCTTTCAAAACAGAAGATAATTTTGAAGTAATTCTCATTGGCAGAGTGTGGCATTATGCCATCTGTTTAATTACTAAGCAGCCAAGAGATGAATGTGAGCATCCCTCATTAACCTAACAATCATCTCTACATTCATCTGCAACCTCTCTGACTTCTCATGCTTTTATTAAATCCCAAAGGAAGATATCAACAGGCAATTGATTTATTTGGGTTCTTTCCACAGGAAGTTACTACCTCTACTAAGAAGAAG
>JANHFL010004849.1:56032-70441 GCA_032468155.1 Oxyrhabdium leporinum
ACATGATAGACTAGAAAATAATAATACAAGAATAAAATGATATTTTTGATTGTGTTTGTTAAATGTTTGTACCCAGTCTGACGCATCGTGTTATGAAAGAATTGTCTTGGAAAATAAATAAAAAACTTATTGGGAAAAAAAAAAAAAGCTAAATGTTCACTTAGAAATGTACTATAATAGGTAGATATAATTGATGGCTATTTTCAAAAACACTCAAAAGACATTTGATAACCTGATTTGCACATTAAATTTAATGAGCAATCAGATTAAAAACCCCTAAAAAACATCCGTGAAACATTGTTGTCATGTGACAGCTTTAAAATAACCTTTTATGAGCTGGAAACAATATGCCACAATTTATTTATTAATACATGTAACCCAAACAAACTCTCAGAGTTTTGGAGGGTGATATTACAATAAAAGCAAACTTTTGGGCAAATTGTATGTATGTATGTATGTATGTATGTATGTATGTATGTATGTATGTATGTGTAAGAGCATGTTTGGGTGAAAGTAAGAGGAAGAAATACTTTTTGGGGAGGGGATCTATTTGTTTGACATTCAACATCCACCCATAATTTAGAACAAGCAGGGAGAAAAATCTTATATTTATAATTTTCTCTGTAATAAATGAATGAAACCACCAATAAAATTTCTCTAGGAGCACCTATGGAGATTCTCGATCATCTAGGTTGTCCCAAAGGTTCTTCAGTTCTGAAGAAGCTTCTTGGTTGAGAAGAGAAATGTCTTCAAGGAAAAATAAGAAAGTCCAGTTGCCTTTTGAGAAAGCACCTTTGGGATTCTCTAGTTAGCGTTCTGGAATTTAGTGAGCCACATCTGAGGGTTTTTTTATTTGCAGAGTATTCCTGAATTGGTGTAAATAAGAAAATCATGGAAAACAATCACCCTTGGATAAATTCCACAATTACCTATTCTTGCACAAAGTAAACAAAACCCCAGAGGTAGGGGTTTTTTTAACACAAACTGTTCTTGCTTTTGAGAATCTCATTATGGACTGTGCCAGCCTTAAAATCAGCTTCAAAGGAAGCAGCTCCCAACTGACCTACCCATGCAGTTACTAAAACACTACCTTGAAGAAATTAAATTTATATTTGTCCAGGGTTGGCAGAAGACATGTTGCCATTTGGCAAAAGACTCACAATTTTATATGCAAAAGTAAACAGACCTGCAGTTAAATTTACTTTTGAGAATGTTTTTCACAACACCCAAGGACAGGAGTCAAGCTTAGCAGCACAGAGTAACTTTTATATCACACACATAATTCTGACCATTTCTTGTCTCCTAGCATCTGCTGCCTGAGATAACAGTCTCACTTTGCATAATAATAGGACTAACCTGACATGTTGTATTGCTAAAGGTTGAAAAACATCAGTGGAAGAGAAGAGCCTTTATCCCTTCTTCTTCATTCTGCCCCCTCCCAGTCATTAGTATTTTACAGCTGCACTTACTACCAATATGACCAAAATGATTTTGCTAGTTCCTTGTAGCAGAGACCATTATGAAGATATCTTTGGCAGCACCTTAGAGGACAAAGGTCCAACTCTAAGTTTGCATTGGAAAGCAACCTCAAGCATTCTGGATCTCCTCTTACCACCCCTAGAAATATTTTTTCAGCTGCAATCAAAAACTTCAGAGATTATATAAAGTGGCCTTACATGACTATATCAAACAGAAGAAAGATACTTCAAAATCTATCCCAGCTTTTCTGGTTTAAATGGTTAAAATCTATCCCAGCTTTTCTGGTTTAAATCTATCCCAGCTTTTCTGGTTTCATATTTAAACTTTTGTCCTATTGGAGAGGTCTACTCAATGTAAAATGATATGATATAATTAATAACTAGCTCTCCTATACAAACTTTAGTCTAGATGTCAATCTAGTCTTATAATGGTTAAAATGCGATGAGTAATAGAGGCTACAAATATACTATAACCACGACCCCTCTCCTCATGTTGCACCCCTTCTTGGACAAGGTGGCTCTGACTCACTGATACTCTTGCCCTCAACACCTGCACCCCATCTCTCTAGAAGCTTCAACTGGCACAGAATGTGAAACATCCAGAAGCTTCAACCGGCACAGAATGTGAAAGCACAGACAGTTATGTGTGCCTCTAGGATGGCACATGTTACATATATGTTCAGCAAGCTACATTGGTTGTAAGTCTGCTTTAGGGTACAATTCAAGGTGTTGTTTTTTTTCTTTAAAGCCCTACATGAAATTGAACCAGGTCATTTGAGGGACTGTGTTTTCTCACTTACATTTACTCATCCCATCAGATCCAGTAGAAAAAGTATGCTCCAGGTCTTACCTGCTAAGGAAGGACACAGGAGACACAGTTTACAGTTTTCTGCTGTAAACCCCACCCTATACATCAGCAATTATTACATTGATGTAAGGTTAGCCCCATCTACTTTAGCCTTCAAGAAATCTGTGAAAACAGCTTCCATCAACTCTGGAGATCCCCTGCAAAGATGATGAATGAGGCTGAATGATGGTTGTCTTCACACTATATTGGGGTTCTTTTATGTATTTTTTTATGTTTTTATTTTTGTTGTTATTTATATCTCATGTTTTTTATGTTGTGATCATTATGGTTTTAATTGTTGTTCTGCTTGTAAACTGCCCAGAGTTGGGTTTTTGTGTGAGATGGACAGCTATATAAAGCTATATAGTACTAAATTAATAGACGTTTGTCCTTTTTAATGTATATTTTTAATATTTTGTCTGTTTTTTGTTTTGGAATTTATATTTTAACTTTCTGAATAAAATAAAACAAAATAGAGAAAAGAAAAGAAATCCAGCAACCTAATATTAATTAACTAATATTATCAATGAGGCAGTTACTCTCCTTCTTCTTTTCCACAAAAAACTGGATAGGATTCAAAAATACATTTGAGCAACTTGTGCTGGTCCAGAAAAAGTTCAATCCCACAAAAATGCAAATTATTATCTAATATTCCCTTGGGGAGAGGGGAATTGTTGTAACTTATGGCTTTACCTCTTTTGTATAAATATTGAACTTACTAGTAGAGTCAAAGAATACTTTAAAAACAAGAGTCAGTTTGATAAACCTGATAGATA
This sequence comes from Oxyrhabdium leporinum, assembly GCA_032468155.1. NCBI lineage: Eukaryota > Metazoa > Chordata > Lepidosauria > Squamata > Cyclocoridae > Oxyrhabdium > Oxyrhabdium leporinum. The sequence goes on from JANHFL010004849.1 coordinate 59,134, forward strand.
CATTGATTTTTAGTATAATTTTGTTTAAATCTGGAAAGACGTAAATCAATGTCTAAGGTACCAACAGTCTTTTTCCATTTGTTCATATTCAGACAGCAGAATTACAAAGAAATTGCTACTTCGCAATAATACCCAACTTCAACCTGCATTGGGATTTTGATATAATTTTAAAGCAAATATTGCAAGTTAAAATGAGAAACCATGCTGTACTAATACTATCCTCCCAGGAATGATTCTAGTGATGCTCGTATAAATATTGTTAACGCATACATAACTTGGTAGACACAGAGAAAATTCTTTTCTGGTTTGGTATGGAAGAGGCTAGCATACCCTCATCTCCTTCCACTCTAATCTGATAATGCTGCCTTTGTCAAGTGTGGGACTGGAAAGGAAATGAATTCCTTAAGAAAAATAAATCCACTGATTGTAATATGTGTTCAAAAATAGCAGATCCCGTGAATAAGAAGGTGGTAAAAGGTATTAAGAGTTCCACAATCACATGATTCATACAGAACTATTAAAATAACATGGTGTGTGCCATTCAGCAAAAATCTAATTAGTGTTATGGTAGGGAAGTGTGTTGAAAAGGAATGACACATTTTAAATCTGCAACTTATGGCACACTAAGTCAAATGTTGCATAGCAGAAGTGCAACTTGACTTTCCAAGGGCTTAAATGCAATCATTTCTTCAGTCGTGGCTATACAGCAAATAAAGAAATAAAATAACACAGCAATATGTGTGATGAAGACAATTTTGAAAAAGAAAGCTTTGGAAGCCCTGATGGAAAAGCCATTTTCCCCAGTTGAAAATTCAACTAAATGTGCGTACACATACATTTTTCCAATCATTCAAATACCTAGTCTCAGGAATGCAAGCAATTGCAGATAAAATTAGCTAGGAGGGGAGAGAAAAGATATAGATGTTTTTGGAAAGCAGAGAAGTAAATGGGAGAAAAGGTGAGATAGGTAATGTGTCAGACAAATATTTTCATGCTATGCTTAAGCTCTGATAAAACTTATATTTAGTCCATAATAGTATAGCTAAATGTATTAAACAGTCTGAAACTGTATCTATGAACTGTTTTGACCCTCAGGACAAGAAGTCATCCAGAATAGTCCCCAGAATTATTACTTCATGCACATAGGCACATATATTGTCTAACTTTATACAATGCATATGCACTGTTTTATGTTGACATACTGTATTTTATTAATAACACTTTTCTGCACACACTTCTCATGTTTAAATGCTAACAAAATAAAAACAGGAGCATGATAAATGGTAAACTTTTTCAAAGCAATGCTACTTTCTAATAGGCTCTCAGATAGCATGATTATTTAAAAATTTTTGGTATGAATTGCTATCATTTGAATAACTCATTGGGGCACAATAATTTGCACTGGGAAATAGAGAAAAGCAGAGATGCCGAGCTCTGCAAGAAACTGATAATCATGCCAACGTAACAAGGCTCATCTGAAAACCTACCATCTTTTTTTGAATTTTTTTGCATATTTGTTTATTTTTAAGGAGATGAGTCACATATGAAAGAGGTGAGGAGGAATATTTGCTCTATCATCAGGGAGGATAAAAATCGATGATTTTTGATACATTTGTAAAAAAATAAAAAACTTTTAAAAAATCGATGATTTAAAAAAAAATAAATTGGATTTTTTTTTATTTTTATCAAATTTATTTTAATAAAATGCTTTTGGAGTAAAAAATCTATCTAAAGATAGTTTGCTATTTGAGATACATTAATAATTTAGTTTATTCAGCGTGAAATGGGGCTTAGTTATGTAGCATGAGGCTGTATATTCTGCAATATTTACATTTTTGGTAAACTCATGCAATGAATCCAAGCTCTGCAAGCTAAATAGGAGACCTTCATTTTATTTGCAAATAATAATATTAAAGATTTTAAGTACCAGCAAGAATGAGTCCTTACATTTAAAGAGCACCTGTCATCTCAGATCCATCATGGCAGCACCTGTTAGTGGGCATCCACTCACCTGCTACCCGCCAAGTCCCTCACCTTTGTTGTCACTGCCACATCACCAGCCATCCCATTAAAGTGAATGGGACTGTTGGTGAGTCAACAGCGGGTCAGAGGAAGAGCCGCTGCGGGACAGAGATGACAGTTGCTCGAGTTGATTTATATCAAGCCTTTTTACTAGTGATTTAAATTGCGATTTAAATTGTTATTTAAATCAACTTGATTTAAATCAAATCTACCCTGTCTATCATCATCATCATTATCATCATCATCTTGTCTTCTCATTTGGAAACTTCAACCTTAATTCTGAAATGTCTTTCCATGTGTGGCTTTCTGAAGTCAGTTCACAGAATATGTAGCTTTATACTCGCTTTAATCATAAATAGCTTCCTCTAGGATTATCCCAGTGTTCTGAGAAAGTTGCAATTTCATTGCAGAAATTGGAACATGGCACAGTAGAGCAAAGTACAACCCTTCATGGTGGTGGCTCAAGGGAATTATCTATCTCAGTGTTTTTCAGCTTCAGTAACTTTAATAGACCAGCTGGGGAATTCTGGGGGTTGAAGTTCATGGATCTTTAAACTGACATGGTGAGAAACACTGGTTTAGCCCATTCAGTTCATCAGTTCATTAAACCACTTGTCTAATTGTTATCACATCTCTTCTTCTTAAAGAATATCTTGTGTTATACATCTCAGAGTAATTGAGCTTTCATTATCTTCCAAAAGTGTTTTCAGCCATTAAATATGGGAAGGGATAGGGAAAGATAGAGTAAGCACTGTAATAAACTTTCGCGGCTTTGGAGTGGAGGGAAAAGAGAGAGAATGAGAGCAAATTGATTTTGTTTAGGGAGGATTATGGTATATACACTGATGGGATTCAAAATTTACTATCGGTTCTGTGTGCGTGGCTTGGTGGGTGTGGCTTGGTGGGCATGGCTGGGTGGTCATGTTACTGGGTAGGTGTGGCCAGTGGTGGGATTCAAATAATTTAACAACCGGTTCTCTGCCCTAATGACCGGCTGGGTGTGTGTTGTCAGGTGTGTGTGGCCAGGGTGGGCATGATAGCACTCAGCCTCCTGCAGCACTCTGCCAGCCAAAACAGAGCGTGGGGGTTAATTACAAAATGTGGGCTTTGCTTTGTGACATCCAGATCCAGCAAACAAGGGCTGTGAACTGCTCAGAAAATACACTTTTGTTTGGTTCTGAAGAAATATTCCCAAAGTCAGATGTACACTAAATGTAGACTGGCTTTTAGCTACACACCTTCCCAGCAAACACCAAATTTTGAAGGTCCAGGTAAATAGGATTCATTTTAACTCTGAGTAACCACAGTTTGCATGTTGGAAGCTCCTAAAGGAATGCTGGGAAACTGTCTATTGAGGGAGGGGTGCAGCATAGCCCTTCTCTGCCTGAGGTTGTAGAGACCCGGCACCACTCAAAATACTTTTTGTGAAGCAACTGATCAACATGGACAGATTAAGCCACTAGTATATGAAAATAAGAGCAAACTCCACTCCCTTCTAATACTGATGATGTTACCTAGTTTGGTAATGAAACCTCTGCAAGAAAACCATCAAGCTCAGAGAGCACCAAGGCACCCACAGTTCAACCCTGAGCTACAAATATTCTCTTCTATTGATAAACACTTTTTGGTTAAAGGGACTCAGAGCCTGCCTTATATGAGATGGCTCCCGGTGGATTTCATTCTAAATTTTGATATGATTTCTGTAAATAGGGATGTAGAATTGTAAACAAATTTTGTAAATAAAGGAATGTAGAATTATAATGGCTGAGTATTTGATATTTCCTACATAAAAAACAAAACAAAGCTAACGGAAAAACAAATAAAAAGATTTGAAAAAAGAAAAGGCTCAGGAAAGAAAAAGAGTGAAAGTGTAAGAAAGAAAGAAAGAAACAAGGAAAACCCAAAAAAGAATGACTTCCAATTTTAAAGTGCATGGACTTCAATTCCCAGAATTCCCTAGGCAGAATTCCACTCCAGGGGAAGGATATTGCAAAATCCCCATTTCCTCCCCACTCCTGGGGGAAGGATCCTGCAAAATCCCCATAACCACTCCATTCCAGGGGAAGGATACTGCAAAATCCCCATTCCCTCCACACCCCACTAACGTGCTTTCCAGCTCAGTTGTCCTATGCAGGGCAACAAAAAAAGATCCAGCCAATCAGCTGGGAGGCAGCAATAGACCAACCACTCTGATCACCTGGGAGGCTGAGAGGCAGAAAATAGATTGATTGGGTGCCCCAGCCTTACAGGCTAGGCCTCCATGCAGCCCCCTGGGAGCCAAAATGGGGTATGGGGGCCCCACGCTGCACCACCCCGTGCCCCGTTTTGGCCTACTGGGCCTCCCTGCAGCCCCCTGGGAGCCAAAATAGGACACGGGGCCACGCCACATACCCCCTGTGCCCTGCTTTAGGCCCAGTAGGCCTCCCTGCACATACCTGGAAGCCAAAACACGGCCATGTGGGGACTACTGGAAGGGGCGGGCCAGGCCAGAATTTTTACCACTGGTTCGCCTGAACCAGCCCGAACCAGCTGAACCCCACCACTGGCTACATCCTACTCCTATTTCTTATTTATCTTATACTCACGCCATGTTCATATTAGAATGCATATGGGTTCAGCATTTTGGTAATCTTTATGGATGGCTTTCATCTATTTCAATCTGTCTCCAGTATTTGCTTTTGCTTCCTAAGTGGGATTCCTTCCTTCACTCTTAATGTGGGTTTTGGTGTTTTTTTTTTGCTTTGAAGTTCAGTCTTCGCTTTTCACATGGTCTTTTTTGGTTCCTACCAGTTCTCTGATGCTTTGTTTTTCCTCTCTCAGAGATTCCAGAATAGTTGAACCACTTAAAAGCAACTTAACTTATTTCTTTTGCCTTTGTAGAGAGTCTCCATTCCATCAATGCTTCTGTTTATCTTGTTCTCTGCCCCATACTGATTTCAGCTACTCTTCTTAGCTTTCCCACTGTTTTCTTGGACTCATGTCATATTTAATTTTCCCTTGTACAAAACAGTGTATTTCAATCAGTGTCAATCTCTTTCTCTCAGTCAGTCACCCATCTGTACACATATGCGTATCAGCTACAGCAATGACCTTCAACTCCTTCTCCACCTCACCTCTGTTTCTGCTACAGAATTAGTTATTAGTCAGTTGGCTGGCAAGAACATCCAGAAACTCTTGCTGCTTCTAGAAAAGTTGTCTATCTACCCTACAGGGACAGTCTAGAGCAGGGGTATCCAACCTTGGCAACTTTATGACCTGTGAACTTCAAGTACAACATGACTGGATGGGGAATTCTGGGAACTGAAGTTCACATGTCTTAAAGTTGCCAAGGTTGGACATGCCTGAGGTGGAGGGAACTACTTGATGGACTACAGTTATACTTCTTCAAAGACACACATGGGAAGAAAACTGATATTGTTTTCTACACTTTTCTTTCTTTGGACTTCCTTCTGAAAAAACTGTCACTTCCATCCTTCCAAAACAAAGCATCTTTGGTTTAAGGAAGTTTCAACAAGTGACCCAGCACTCTCCAAATCACCTTTTCTCCCTTGAATTGAGATAGCTGCATAGCCATATTATGTCTATAAAATAAATTGTCATTGTGGGGAAACTGATCAGAAGGAAAACCTTGATGTGGGTTGAAGAGTCTTATTTCTTGTCTTGATGGAAGAACCTGGCTTTCTAGAAATCTAAACAGGAGCACTCAACATTATTTTATTGCAAGTCTGCTCATCTTTAAACTGGTCCACCATGTTTCCATGTGCTCAGAAAAGGCCTATAATTCTTTTCTAGTACTTGATTTGATTTACATCCTGCCTTTAGTCAGGAGATCAAGATGGCACACACAGCATTTTGCTCCTCTAACATTTCCTTGCAACAACCATATTTTCATTTGGTGGGAGAAGTAATTCTCAAGTTGATAAATGGAACAGCCATTACCAAATAATGGGGAAATAGATAGTGTTTGACTTATGACCACAATTGGGTCCAAAATTTCTGTGGCTAAACAAGACAGTATTTAAGTGAATTTTGTTCCATTTTATAGCCTATCTTGCCACATTTTAAGAGAATCACTGCAGTTTTAAGTCAGTAACATGGTTGTTAACTGAATCTGGCTTCCCCATCAACTTGGTTATTAGAAGGTTGCAAACACCCTCTAACCCTGACCATTGCAACTATCCTAAATAGCTGCTAATTGGCAAGATCCAAATTTTGGTCATGTGCCCGTGGGGATGCTGCAACAGTCATACGTGTGAAAAATGCTCATGGGTCACTTTTTTCAGTGTATTGTAACTTTGTACAGACATCCCAAAGGAGCTTTTTTTCTCAAAAGAACTGAAAAAGCTTTTTGGATGAGAAGTGAAACCTTTTCAAAGGAAAAAAAAAACAACCTCCCCCCAAGAAAGTCCAATTGCCTTTTGGAAAAAGCACCTGGGATAACCATGACCTGGATGATTGAGAATCTTCATAAACATTCAAACAGTCACTAAATAAATGGTTGTAAGTTAAGAATCACTTGTGCTGTTTTGCCTTCAAAGGAGGAACCCGCTTCCTCCTTTCTTTAGTGAACACACGACAGCTTTGGCACCTTAGCTGTGTTGCAATCTTAACCTTTCTTGAACACTGTTAATAAGAGCTCTTAGGCTCTTTTTCCTGGCATTGATTCAAGCCTGAATAGGGAATTGTGACTGGTAGACTGAACTAAGAGAACATGCTTGGACTCAAGGGTTTTGGCTAGTGAGCTTCTGTGACTGATAGTGGATTTGAATCTGGGTCTTCCCAGCATTACAGATTTATCATTCCCAAACAGCTCTTTCTCATAATGGAGATGATATGACAAGAAACTCTTGACTGAAGTACAGGTAGTCCTTGACTTATAACAGTTCATTTAGTAACAGTTTGAAGTTACAACAGCACTGACAAAAGTGACTTATCACCATTTTTCATGCTTATGACTGTTGAGCATCCCCACGGTCACGTGATTTACATTCAGATGCTGGACAACTGGTTCATATTTATGATAGTTGCAGTGTCCAGCAGTCACGTGACCATCTTTTACAACTTTCTGACAAGCAAAGTCAATGGGAACACGAGATTCACTTAACAACCGTGCTACTAATTCAAAAACTGCAGTGTTTCACTTAACAGATGTGGCAAGAAAAATCGTAAAATGGGACAAACTCACTTAACAAATTTATCACTGAGCAACATAAATTCTGGGCTCAATTGTCGTAAGTCAAGGACTATCTGTATTCATATTTATTTCTTTAACCCCACCATCCCCTAGAGTCTGAAGTTCTTGTAGAGGAGTTTGGCCAGAGATCATTGTGGGATGAGTGACTATACCACACCACACCACAAGACTGCCTTCATTATCCTAAAAAGATTTTTCTCCTCCTTCAACCTTAGTTCTCCCACCTTTCCTTTCTTCTGCCCACCATCTGTGCCATGTGTTATGGCTCAGCATGATGGAGATACCACAGCAGCAAAACTATGCTGATAGCTATCTTGCTGTAAAAACCGATACAGGCAGGTCCTCAATCAAGCTGTTATTATTGCTGTTACATATTAGAAACAACAGGAGCTTGATAGAGCTTCCTGCTAGGCAAAATTCCAGTAATATTATATTTTATAGCACCAACTTTCTTTTCCTGCCTTCTCCCAAATTACACATCAGTGCAATTGCTTAGAACCATACTCAGAGCTTCTTTTTTTTAATTGATAAGAAGCAATTTCTAATAAGAACAAGAATAAAGGAATTGACAGCACTTAACCATTTCTTCTAATTCTTTTTTCCCCCTCAGATTATTTCCAAACTAATTTGTCCTATTTGGTTTCAAACTCGAGGTCACGATGAAAAGTGGCTTCCTTGGTTCAAGGATGGGCCATTAGGCCAAGCCTGGTTTCAGGGGTAGCTAGCAGGTTTAAATATTGGCTTGGGGTCTGGGCTTTGAAACTCTCTGCTGCCCTATAACATTGCATTGTAAAGCACCATTCACAAAAAAATTAGTGGCATCATGGAAAAAAAAAACAACCATAGGTCAGTCAGGAGAAAGGGACTTATTCAATGTTCCTTACCAAGATCATCCACTTTGCAAAGGACATTGAATTAGACTCCTGTAATACATTTTAATTTAGGATTCACTCATCCACTTATTTGCTCATTAAAGAAACCCTGGTTTTTATTCCCATCGGAAATGCAGAAGAGGGTTAACAAGTAATTATTTTTTTTGTAAAACTATCAATAAAAATTTAAAACTAGTGGTTAAGGAAATTCTTGCACATCCCAGCATTCGGATGACTATGAAAAAATTCCATACTGGCAGCCTTTTGCCCCTTAGTGGGAAGCTCCTTCTCTACGGAAGTCATCCACAGCCAAAGGAGTGAAAGAAAGCTGGAATTTCAGTAAGCATCGTATTTTCTGCAAGATAAATTTATCTAGATGAGAGAAGGAGGGAACATTGAATGGAACATTCAGGGAAGAAACTTCAAAGCATTCTTCCCATTTGAAGTGGCCTTTCTGTGAGGTAAGTGAAGGGTGGGGCGGGCTAGAAGGATGGGTGACATGGCAACCTTTGGTTAGTGGATCCAATACTATTTCCCACCCCTAAAACATGTAGCAGTAGGGGGCTTCACACATAACTTGATCCTAAGAACTGCATTAACCAAGAGTGAAAACTTGAATAGGGACTTGCAGTTAACTGACCAGAAGTGTAGAGATTTCAGCACAAGATTCGTAGAAATCCATTCAAGAATTTTCATGGGCAGTCGAACCATTGCATTCTGCACTAATTAGAACATCTCAAGAGCTTCCTCAAACAGAGTGCACCTCTATAGTTCCTTGAAGTTACCAATACATGGATAGAAGATTAGTTGGGCTTTCTCTAGGATAAGGATCATTCCCATGATTCCTACTTCCTGCCCTTCTGCATCTTTTCGTCTCCTGAAACAAAATAAAAAGATACACTATTTCTAGAATAATTATAACTGTTTTCCCTTTGGATTGGAAGTTGTGTTTTCTTTTTCTTGGGTGAATACTCCAAAGTTTTGTGACTGAATATCCACAAAGATGCAGGGGGATGAATTCTGGGGCCTAAGTCTATTTTGCAGCTGAAAAAAAACAAGAATGCTGAGGCTTTGTAATAGTGATTGACAATTTCATTTTTAGGCTGTTTATCAGTTTACACTCTGCCCATCAGGAACCAAAAGAACATGACAACTCTTGTCAGTTAAACAAAAGATCTGTATGGCAGCATTTTAGTTGAATATATTTTTCCCCTACCACGCAGTCCCTGCATCAATACTGATAAAACAATTCCATTTATTATTTCAAATATGAAATAAAATAATAAAAATCTGGATGAGATCCTGACAGGTTAGATGAATATTGAAAAATAACAAAAACTGCACCTGGTCCCAGTTTGTCAGCACTTTCCAAATAACCTGTCGTACTTCATTAGGAATATTTTTTATTTGTTGAAGACAATCACCAAAATATGGTTGTTTGCTCTGTGAAAGTGAGTCACCACCTGCTACCAATCCTTCAAATTGCAAGACAGTTCTGTTTCAAATCATAAACTGGAAGTAAAATATATATTCAGAAAGTTGAGTTTGATCTAACTTTACCGTCACAGAACTGGAAGGGACATACAACAACAAAATCAACTCCATGACCCCAAAACAAATTATGGACATAAACTCAGAATTGGCCTGTCCAATATTTCTAAGATAACTTAAGTCCAGGGTAATTCAGCATGTCATTCCCTCCAGAAGAGCCAGCCCAATGGGTGGGGTAAGGTGAGGTGAATGAGTGAAACTGGACTTTGTTCCATATAGAAAAAGAAAAATGGACTGAAAATGGACCTGTACTTCATTTCTGACAGTAGGACAGCATCCTCTGATTTCATCTGAGAGCTGCATCCTAACTTTGGAGATGAAAGGCAGGTGGCATATTGAACCACTGAGTTCTGTCCACTTTATATCACTCAAATCTATCCTCCGAGATGATTACCTCACTCATGCTTAATGTTAATACTGGCCTTAATTCCACAGGAAACTGCACAGAATAATCTTCAGCGATATGACTGGTATTACATCTTCTAGAATGAAGAGGGGGAAAAGATGAGTTATGCCTGCATAGCTTACTATGTAATATAGCACTTCTGTATAATAAAATAGAGCAAATCTCTTTATCTCCTGCACCATCTCTTAGTTGTTTTGTGCCAAGCATTATTCTTTTGTTGAATTTGACTTAATTCATCCATTTATAAAGAACTTCCCATTTTCTCCAGGCACATATAAATGGATGGCTAGAATAAGATTCCAACAAATCATTTACTAAACAAAGTTGAATCTGTTTACTGAATGCCCCGAATAATGATATTGGTAAATACTTCCTACTCTTCAGAGTTGAATCAAGCTGCACAGATTAGTAGGCAAGCCACGAACCTCATATCAGCGGAAAGGAAGAATTTAATGCTCTTCTATCTGCCTTGTTAATACATTCTAAGCATGCCTTTTCAGCTAATTTGTTTATTTTGCTTGATCTCCTGTTGAAAATGAAAGATTTTATGTGGCCATTTCTCAGAAGATAAACTGGTAACACTGAATGAAAACTAATATGCCCCAAATCTACATAGAAGACAGAAGTAGGATAATATACCAAGTTACACTTTAAATGCACCACATCTGTTTCCTTCTCCATTGCCAACTTCAAAAAATAAAAATAATAAAAAAGACACTTCTGTAAATATGCTGGAAACTGGTAGTTACGTTTATTTTTAATAATGTTTATTACTAGCTCCCCCCCCCCATATAATAAGAAATACATTCAAAGAAAGAAGCTTAAACGAAAAATGTGGGGAAAAAAGAAAGGAAAAGACAAGGGAAAAAGGAGATAGTAAAAAAAAAGAACAAAAAGCATGTCAGTCTCCCTCTGTGTATTCATTCTCTAGCAAGGTTTTTCAGAAGTGGTTTACCATTGCCTGCTTCCTAGGGCTAGAAAGTAATTGGTTAAGGTTACCCTGCTGATAGAACTCATGGTCTCTAGCCTGGTGCCTTAATCACTAATAGGATATGCTTTTATGTAGGATATGTAGGATATGCTTTTATTTTATTTTGTTTATTTTTCTGTTTTCTATTTTATTTTTAAGATAAAACGATAAATGAGATAAAAACTAAAAAAGATAATAGAGATATAAAATATGTGTGTGTGTATTCCTTCCTTCCTTCCTTCCTTCCTTCCTTCCTTCCTTCCTTCCTTCCTTCCTTCCTTCCTTCCTTCCTT
>JANHFL010004849.1:73117-83811 GCA_032468155.1 Oxyrhabdium leporinum
GAAGGCTGAGTCAACCTTGAGCCTAGTGGGATTTGAACCGCTAGATTGAATCAGCAGAAGTGGCCTGCAGTTCAGTAGTACATTCATATAACATTCTTGCCCAAATATAAAAAAATATAGCAATGCGACAACATGGTTCCCAACACGTCAAGACAATGGCTGATTTCCAAGAAGTACTGGATCACAAACTACTCAATTTAAGCTTAGTTTAGAACAGGGGTATCAAACTCAAGGCCTGCGGGCCAGATCTAGCCCACGGGGTGCTGAGATCCAGGCCGCCGGGGCGCCTTGGAAACAACAAAGGACTGGCCTGAAGTGCCAGCAAAAATGGAGCTCATCTATTATAATCCTCCTGCAGCCCTCTGCCAGTGAAAACGGAGATCGGGAACCCATTTTCGCTGGCAGAGCACTCGGGCCACCACAGGTGCCCCTGACAGAGTGATGCCGGGCTGTCCATGCCCACCCAGGCTACACCCACCCGAGCCCCCCAAGGTCAAACACAACCCTGATGCGGCCCTCAATGAAATCGAGTTTGACACCCCTGGTTTAGAGCATGATATGAACTTAGTCCAAAGGGTCAAAATGGGGGTGGTGGGTATGTTTGTAATGATGTAATTCTATTCCTCCAAGAGCGAACCAAACCAAGTCTCATTCGGTCTATTCACCATAGGCAATAGGTGAAAACCTTACAACACATGCATACTATACTTACTGGACTAAAAGAAAAACAATGCTACTCTCCTCTGCAGAATGACCAAAACTAGCCAGCATAATTTTGACTGAGTCAGTAAATACTTTGCTACCTGTCCCTGATAACCATATTTAAGATTATTCCAAATGTTTCTCTTGCAGCTAGATTGCTTATTCTGAATTTTCTAGGTCAACCACCTCTTAAGATTTTAAAAGACTTTAAACACTATTTGCCTCACCTACTTTCTTAAGACAAGGATATCCAGAGAAAGACATCTACAAAGGATCCTAGGATGTGGCAGATATGTACAAGTGACCCGCAATAAATCAACTGGATTCACAGACAGTAAATTAGGTTTAAATATTATTAGTTAAATTAAATAACCACAACTAGCTAGAATCACACGTGTTAAATTATTGGTTTACAATCAAAAAGGCACACAATACTTAAGCAAAACTGAACAAATATTACGGATGTACTGCACACTATGCAAACCCAATCTGGAAGTCAACAAGATTAGATGTTTACATAAAATGAAGAAAGTGGTAGTTCTCAAAGAGTTAGAAGTTCAGCTCAGCAAACACCATGCAATTACAGCAAGTATTTATTCCAGCTTCCAGCTGAGCATGAATTTAGAATTATGAAAATATATTCCTCACTATCCTAGACATTGTCTGGTTAATATTCCTCCAGGATCTTACCTATATAGCTTCAGAGCATAAGAAGATAAGAACCAGAGGGAGTTGCTTGCTTGGTTGAGCTTTTACTCAATGCCTTCACTAACAGCCAAGAAGATAAAGTAGACTGATCTTTGATCAGGTTTACAGATCAGGTTTACTGATAAAGCTATGGGGAACTGCTGATGTAGTGGCACAGAAATTAAAAAGACAAACTGGCCTGAGAAACCAAGGGAATTGGGCAAATTCAAATAGCATCTTGATTTTATTAGATAAATGTACAATACAAAGAAGATCATAACACAAGGGTAAAATGTAAGGGTATTTGCTTAGGCAACTGAGTTGAAAGGGATGATTGGCGAATGTAGCAAATGAAGAACAAACTGGAATGGAACCCACTTCTGCTGTGGCAGCAGTGAAGCAAAAGCTTGTCTGGAATGTATAAAATCAGACGCTTGCAGGAGGGACGAGCTTAGAGATGCACAGCTTCGGGTTAAAGTCCAGTGCATTAGGCATGCATACAAGTGTAATCCTGCTGCTTAATGTGCAGGGTGTGATGGTGCCCCTTTACTTCACTGCTGGAAATGAGAGAGCATCTTATGCTACTTGAAAGAAGCTGGCTAGTTTAAGGGAAGCAAGACAAGACAATGACATAAACAGGACTGTCTTCTAGCACTCAGTACTGCTCACCCATTGCTTCATTTGTTCTGCTGCAATGCAGTCATAATGGCACCAGCATGCATCACATGAAACAAAGAAATGTAATGTCCATGCTAAGTTGCTGGAGTATTACAGAGGCTGCCTGCCTCTCTGCCAACTTGCTCGGTGTGGATGTTCTTTCAATGGTACATTTGTGGTATGTAAAACAGAAGTGACTCAACCAAAGGGATGGATCTCTTAGAACTGCAGCCAACAAACATTACTGAAAAGTGGAGTCTGACTCTAGAATATGGGAATAGTTAATAGACAGGTCGAAAATTAGAAATAATGATTTTTCCTATCATTTTACCGATCAGCTAAACTTCTTTTCTTCACAATTACACCATCTTCTTGATTTTTCATTTGAAAAGAAGTCATTGCAGTGCTAATGTAATAACTTTAAGATTAAATGGAGAAATTCCCAGATTCAACAGGTGATGACTTAATGAACTGCAACTAATACAAGAGGACATCAAATTGAAGTGTCATCAGAAATTTAAAAGTTTTTTCTGGACTCATCTAACTTCTGAGATTTCCCTAGCCATAATATGGGAAGACAGCAAAGGATTCATAAAACCCTTGTTTGTTTCCCTAACATCAAACAGAAAGAAAGCCATGCAAAAATGAAAATACATATGACTGAATAGTTTGAAACAAGTAGAAATAACTCATTAACACTGGAACCATTGGAAATTCAAATATGTCAACAATTTCGTAACTGGCTGACCAACCGCACTCAATGTGTAGTCCTCAATGGAACTGCATCTACATGGAGGGAGGTATGCAGTGGGGTACCCGAGGGCTCTGTTTTAGGCCCAATACTCTTCAACATATTCATCAATGATTTGGACAAGGGGATAGATAGGGAACTTATCAAATTTGCCGATGACACCAAGCTAGCGGGAATAGCAAACACTCCGGAAGATAGGTTTAAGACAGAAGGATCTTGACAGACTTGAACATTGGGCGCTATCTAACAAAATGAAATTTAATGGTGAAAAAAGTAAAGCTCTACATTTAGGCAAGAAAAACAGAATGCACAGGTACAGTATATGTGGTACCTTGCTCAATAGTGGTGACTATGAGAGGGATCTTGGAGTCCTAGTGGACAATCACTTAAATATGAGCCAGCAGTGTGATGCAGCTGCCAAAAAAGCCAACACAGTTCTAGGCTGCATAAACAGAGGGATAAAATCAAGATCACATGAAGTGTTAATACCACTTTATAATGCCTTGGTAAGGCCACACTTGGATTCTGCATCCAATTTTGGTCGCCATGATATAAAAAGACTCTAGAAAGAGTACAGAGAAGAGAACAAAGTTGATTAGGGGACTGGAGGCTAAAACATATAAAGAATGGTTGCTGGAACTAGATATATCTATTCTTATGAAAAGAAGGACTAGGGGTGACATGATAGCAGTGTTCTGATATCTCAGAGACTGCCACAAAGAAGAAGCAGTCAAACTATTCTCCAAAGCACCTGAGGGTAGAATAAGAAGCAATGGGTAGAAACTAATCAAGGAGAGAAGCAACTTAGAACTAAGGAGAAATTTCCTGACAGTTAGCTCAATTAATCAGTGGAACAACTTGCCTCCAGAAGTTGTAAATGCTCCAACACTGGAAGTTTTTAAGAACAGATTAGATCACCATTTGTCTGAAGTGGTGTAGGGTTTCCTGCCTAAGCAGGGGATTTGACTAGAAGACCTCCAAGGTCCCTTCCAACTCTGTTATTCTAAATCTTCTAAACAAAATAGAATCTGAGTAACTAAATGAACACAAGAACATTAATTGAAATTACTTGCTGATGATATAGTATTCCAAAATCCTCAGCCCAGAGAACCTTTAACATTGTTGACAGAATGTAGACTTTAGTAGGGTTTGGTGTCAGGCTACCAAATTAATAGAAAGCTCAAACAGGATAAAAACACAATATGCCTATCAAGAAACAAATTCAACATGACTGCCGAGAAAGCAAAATGAGAATTTTTTTAAACCAAAAATAATACAGATATAAGAAAAATTCTTACCAACCTGGATAAAAAACCATCAGCAGACCTTTCTAGATGGAAAAAAATTGTATCTGACTAAGTTAGGGAGAACTGTAACTTTTAGAATGAATATCCTATCAGGAGTAAGGTTTCTTTTTTACATGTTTCTAGTATTTAAAATACATTATTAAACATTTGACAGAGAAAAAAATAATTATATTGGCTCCAACAAAAAGCCAAGAATTAAATTAAAAAATTTGCAGAACACAAGAGAATGAGGTGGTTTGACGAGTTCAAACTGTAAACTGTTTATAAAGGATTTCTAGTTGCTTTAAGGATTTCAGAACAGAATTTCCTGTGGAGGTTTCTGATTTAGTCTATCTTGTAGTGCTGACATCAATGCTCCTCTAGATTTAATTGGTTTCATTAGCTTCAAATGCCCAGGAAAAGAATTACAGAAATTCAATCAGAAGCTTGACCGAATTTGATAATCTCATAAAATAATTTGTTAGGCATGATATATAAATTATTAATCAAGTATGACTAGAATTTGAACAAGCTTTACTGTATGATAAAATACATGCAGAATACAAGTATAGTTCTGGTGATGCAACAGTGAGAATTTCATGGAAGAATATTATATTTATCTTGAACATTATACTCAAAGAGAATAAATATAGTATATGAACTTTTATCATTGATATATCATTCCACTCATGATTGCAAAATGAATAATCATTTTCCCCAAACAAATTTCATTTGATGTCAGTACTGTAAAGTCCAACAGTATTGAAAATGATTCTCTTATGTAAAATGAAACAAATTTTGAAACATGAAATGCCGCTACAACCAGATATATTTTTATTAAATTTTACCAACCATATATCCCCTCAAAATGTACTGAATTGGAGTTGTATGTTAATAGCTGCAAAGATTTCTAAGACTTCCATTGGAAAAAAATCTTTGGTTCCCTCTTTGGAAGAATAGCTAACTAAATTGTGGGATTATACCTCAATGTCCAAAACAACATTGTGGGTTTTTTTTAAAATAAATCTGTTGCAGGATTTAATTCAAACTGGGGGACATTTTTGAATTACAATATCTTACATGGAATTGTGCCACATCCAAATTTGGTTTTCAGAGATATTTTAATTTTTGTATAATTTATAGTATTAGTAGAATGCATTTACTATAATTTTCTTTTAATAATTTGAACAATGTTAACCAAGTATTTTTCAGTTTAAAGCTAAAGAGAGATATGTGGATTCTGAATAAGAATTAATATATTTCATATTGTCATAATATAATGATGTATTAGAATATATTAATTTTATGATATTTCAAACTTATCCCATATTTTAATATCTATAATCAATTTTCTTCTTTGAGCTACTTTTCTTTCAAAATACATAATAAAGGATTAGGGAGGAAAAGCCATTGCACTGCTGCTCGTCAAAGGTATATATATGCAGCTGAAGCATCTTTTTAAAAAGAAAAGACATATAGACCGGTTCTCCTGAGAAATTATAATATATGTAAAAGTTTAGGCAGCCCCATCAAACTGTATGCTTCAATGAAGCTCTAGGTAACGGAAGCTGACACATCTGCTGGCATCTGAATGCATACCAACTATTTATGAGCAGTTGTTTATTGAATATGGTGGAAAAGTTTGTACATATATCCGTCAATATTTTATAAACCCCATTTTGAAGAAATAAACATTTCCATTTTCTGTAACCAAGTAAGAGTCTTTCTACTCTTTCTTTTTTATTTTTTTCCCACTCTTCCTTTCAGGATGCTTCTGGCTGAGAAATATTCTTAGCCTGCCTTGCAGGCATTGGTTATTTGAAATCTCCTTCTAATTTCTTCATGTCTGGGAACTATGAAAACCATTACAAAATCTTTTTTAAAAAATCTGTAAGTACTTTTTACATGATTTGGAAATAGGTTTCTGATCATTATCTTCCCGGAATCTCCAAAAACTTTGGAAGTTTCCAATGGCCCATTTCCTCCTCCTCCTTGGCCACAGCAAAAGTGTTTTTTTCAGGATTGTACTACACAAATTACTATTTATTTGCTTCCAAAGTGACTGCTGCTAAGTTGCAGAGAAACCAGCTCCCACAATTTAATATGTAGGTTTCAATATATATATCAGAGGGCGGTCTTTCTTTGCTAATGGAAGTTTTCAATAACATCAACAAATTAAATGAGGAAAAAGCAGAAAAATGAGTCATGGCAAAGTCTCTGTATCTCTTAGAAAATGGAGAACAAGATATTTCAGATGGTACATCTTGTCTTCCAAACTTGGATTACTTTATTATTATTTTGGTGAAACTAGGTCTGGGAAATAAGTCTTTCCTCTATTACATCCTGGGCAGGTGAAACATTGCTCTTCTGCAAAGATTTTGGAGAGTGAATGTTAATATTATTTCTGAACTGCATGTGTTCTCTAGTGAGTTTTATGAGAGATTCTGTGTTGCAATTATTTTCTTTCCCGTACTGATTATTAACCTATTGGTTTAATAATCACTGAATAGTAATCAGACAGTGGTTAAAAAATCAAGATGGCGGCTGCAATTGCATTCCACTTTCATATACATATCAAAATTGTGATTTAAGTAAAACTTACATCACAATATTCACATGCATATGAAAGTGGCATGCAATTGCAGCTGCCATCTTGACTTTTTCGACACCCCCTTTTAAAGATGTTTACTATTGCCACAACTGACTCCAAGTATTATTATTTTTTTCATTTTTCAAACGGGATGGTACAACGTTACCTAAGAATATCTTTGCAAAACAATTCTTGAACTGCCAGGCCAACACTCTTTGCCTCAACCAAGTTTTCCCCTGCAAGTATCTAAACACAAAATGCAAAATTCACTCTACAAAATTTATCCAAGACAAACCACCTCACCGATATCGCAAACAAATTTTTCAATCACCTCCAATGCTGGCATATTTTCCACCTTTTACCCATCTAAGAAAGAAGCCATAATAATATTTGCACCATATTGTGGGCGAGCAGGCTGCCCAAGCCATTGCCAGCATCTCGGCTTCCATCCCTTCTCTTTAAACCCTCTCCCCCATGTCAGCCTGGCAGAGTTGCCTATAAAGGCTTTGCCTGAAACAGCCCAGTTTGTGTGAGTGAAGTAAAACAGGCAGAAAGTGATGCTTTTGTTTAAAGAGGCAGACCTAACAAGGCAGTAGGAATCAGAACAGGGTTTGTAATTAGGAGGCAGCTTGCATACCTCGGGAGTGGCGGGGTCCTTAATTTGTTTGTGGAGAGTCCAGAACCCACTTTGCTCATAAGCAATAAGTAGTATGTGAATGCTCGTGAATGTTGTCTAGAGACTGGTGCTACTTTTGGCTCTTTTGTGCCTTCAGCTCACCAAATTGGGTATAGTTTAAAAGAACCCATGACACTAGTTGGCATCTTTTATAAAAAACAAAAACAAATCCACATTCATTCCTGTTATCTATCCATCTTCCTTCTCTCCTGCCTATGATCAAAGTTGTGAACTGACACAATAAAAAATGTGTACTTTCACAGCACATTCGACAACAGAAAACAAGACTATGGTATACAGTAGGGACAAATGTTATTAACTGTTAAAGTCTGCAGGCTGAACTGATGAGAAATAGAAGAACAAGAACTGGTGGTTTTTTGTTTGTTTGTTTTTTAAAGCAACTCTTCCTGTGATAAGACAGCTTTTCTGTAGAAATGCCAGAACCTCCCTGGGATCAAGTTGATGAATCACAGGTTAGATGTTAGTAATTTTCCACACCCAAGTCTGCATATTGTTCAAAGGGACAAAAAGACTGAGCAGGGTTAGTTGGTAGATAAAGACAAAACGTTTACATTTAAAGTTAATGCTTCCTCTAAGGAACTCACCCTAAAAGTAAATTTTATGAGATTTTCACAATCTGAATTTGGCAAGGAGAATAATAGCAACTTGAAAGACAGATTGTATACAATGGTTAGGGGGGGTAGGTGTCCATGAGCCACTGACCGGCAGTCTTCACGCCTTGTGACTGCTTGGAGAAGTTCATCCAGTTTCACTGGCAAAATTTGGGGAGTAGTTTGCCATTGCCTTCTTTCTAGGGCTGAGAGAGAATGACTGGCCCAACATCACCCAGCTAGCTTCGTGCCTAAGGCAGGGTTAGAATTTAGTCTCCTAATTTAGAATAGAATTCTAGCCTGTGCTTTAACCACTACATGAAACTGGCTCTTGGAATGGTATTACCTGCTGGCACATCCATGTTTTTGACATTACAATTAAGCACCAAAATGATTCTGTGTTCTCTTCTGTCTTTAGAAAATCTCAGCAAAGATGAAACCAATTGCAATAATGGTTAATACAAAAATGTTCTATATATAAATAAAGCAGAATTACAGACATAAGCAGATAATGTTGAAATCATCTTTAAGAATGGATTAGATCCTCTATTTATAGTAGAAAAAATGTTTAACTTGGAAGAATCAGAGAAATTAATGAATTATGGTTGAACAAAACCTGGGCCATTCACTTTCCTTGCCAGATTTCTAGAGAAATGCACTGTAATAAAGTTAAAACTGGAAAGGTTATCTACCTAACATTTGCAAAACTTCCATTAAGCAGAAAAATTTGGATTAGAATGCTAGAAAATAATTTTCCATTCTGGCATCTGTATCAATCCTTCATTTTTACAAAAATTAGTTGTACAGTATCTTGACTGCAATACTGTAGGCCCATATTCAGGGGTCCTTGAAGTTAGTAGCCTGCCAACCTCCTGGTATCATCTTGGAAAGAACTACAGACGAAGATTTGATTTGATTTAGTTTCAGAATATTAATTTATTTGCCACCCATCTCACAGTTCAAGGTGGAGAATAACTGTAAGAAACAGCTACACAGAAGAAAAAGAGAGCTTTCAAAACATCTCAGCTCCAACTTCATTCAGGGAATTGTCCAGCAGTTTCCTAAAGCTAAAAGAGAATATTTCTTTCTCATGCAGTTTTTTTCTTGCATAAAACAACTGAAGCAAATAGTGTTTAATTTCCATTTGGTTTCCATTACCCGCTCTGCTCCAGCACTCTGGAATCTGGTTTTTCTCTTAGCGCAAAACAATACAATAAATTGCCACAATAAAGTAAATTGATCCAAGGTTTCCCAGTATCAAGAGAGTAGTGGCATATTACCCATGCTTTTCCTTTATTGCTCAGATAGCCTAATTTTACATTTAAGTAATTATTTAGCAGAGGCATCATTGCATAGATACTGCGTACAACCATCTGAATCGGCCACATTCAGATTCAGCACTTGTCCATATGCTGATAAGGTCAGAGACTGCATCAGACCAAGCGTCAAAAAATCTGGTTTAATGCATACGTGCAAAAACAAAGTGGGGAAACACTGTTTTTAAGGAGACAAGATTGGCAAAGCCTCGGAGCTCAAATCAGAATGGTCATTCCAGTTTATGAATGACATTTTGCCAAAAGAACCAGGCTTGGACCGAATTTGAAAAGCCAGAATAGCATAAAATGTGTTTTGATTATTTTAATGTATTTGATAGTCTCTCAGACAACATCAGACTCTTGGCTGATAACAAAAAACACTGTAAACATAATACCCAGCTAACAAGGGAGGCCTACCACCAACAGTCTTCCAATTTGTAGCCTGATGGCTAATTGGCTCTCATAATAATAGTGATTAAGAACAACTAAAAACAAATGTGTGTGAATGGAGCAAAGCACAACAATAACTGTCATAACAAAATGGATTTGACCAATACCCGGATCCAATGCTCTTGGATTAGTATCAGGAACAAACATATACAGCTATTTATAAAACCGAAGTTTGGTCATACAATGTTGTCAAGCTCTTCAGTGACCTTCCTTTCCCTGATTCAGTTTGACACAATCTGACCACAGTTAAACATGCTTTCCTCGTTTTAAATATAGACACCACTTACCATAAACATGGTAGCTGGCCTACACTGCCTTATGACTATCTCCTGATTCATTTCTGCTATGGATAAGTAAGTTACTGCTTAGCAGTCAGAGAGTTCATACACTGCACAGATCATAGATTAATTACTTAGATTTTGTCAAAGCATAATGTGGGATTTCAGCACTGTCTTTTTTTCTAAACCAAGCTTTATGGCTTACAATATTGTTACATGTAAACCACAATTCCCTAGTATGTTCAACAAATTAAGCAAAGCAAGTAGCCCACCAGCCTGGATTTTTTCTTTTTCTTTCTTTGCTGCTCTTTTCAACATCTTCAGTTTCCAATGGAACTGACTGAAAAGCTGGTAAATTTCTACCAATAACAACATTTTTTCTTTTCCCACTTTTCCTCTTTTTTCAAGATTTTGATAAAATTGACAGAAGCAGGGGAGCTTCTTTATATCTCGAATCAATGCAAGCATTTTCAAAAGTGTCAGACTTCTGCTCCAGTGCCTAAAAAAAAAGAAATGCAGTATTACCAATCCCAGTTGTCTAAGTGAGAGGTGGGGAATTACAGCCTCTTTATGACTTGTGGACTTCAACTCTCAGAATTTCTGAACCAGCCATGCTGACTCAAGAATTCTGGGAGTTGAAGTCCACAGGTTATAAAAGAGCCATAGCCTCTTCTTCCCCCCACCTCTTCT
>JANHFL010004850.1:5049-41005 GCA_032468155.1 Oxyrhabdium leporinum
TTTTTCCATCATATTTTCAATATCCCAAATATCCAAAACTATTAATCAAACCAAACACTAACAATTTTCAGTCGATCCCGAGGTTATGTCTCAAGCTCCCCACCATTTCTAATCCTTAAAAATTTTGACTTCACAATATATTTTAACACACTGTTAATATTAATACCATTAATTTACCTAATCCTAAACTTTCATCTTCTATCCTTAGCATACTTTTAGGTATAGTAAGTTCTATTATCTATTAATATATATATGCTACTATTTTCCCTATTTGCATTCTACTTTTCCATTTTATTAATACATTTTGATTATCCATCATCTCTTAATCTTTTTGAAGTTTCATGTTAGCTTTTTAAACACCTTTTTCTTTCTATCTCTCAGAAATTTATATTTTTTGTAATGTTTTTATACATATACATTGTATATACATTGCTTTTATACATATACATTTATACATTAAATATTTCTTGCCCTTTATCTCTTTCTGCTGCATCCTTTGAACATAGCTCATTCTTTTTTTTTAAAGAGATTTTTGATTTTTTTCTCTAAGCTTTTCTTTTCTTTGGAGAGCTTTTTCTTTTTTTTCTCTGTTCTGTTATAGACTTTTAAGATATTATCTATTTGACTCCTACTTATCAACCTTTTCTCTCCATTATCTTTGTCTTCTTACGTCTCATTTTGATTTTTCTCTTTCCCTGCTTATTCTAATTTCTCATCTATTTTCTGAATATCTTGTTTATCTTTTTCCCTCAATTGTTGAGGGGCTTCTACACTCATTTCTTTATCTTTAAATAATCGCTTTTTCTCCTTCTTGTTCTTTGTGGTTTCACACGATTTTAAGTATCAAAATTATTTCTTCATATCCCTCAATTATCCCCTGGTAATCCATTTTATTACAGTGCACTAAGAATTACTCAATATACCTGTATAGTTCCAGCATCAATGTTTATATACTCCCACAGAGCCAGTTATTAATAATACTTAATCATTCTTGTAGTTATGCCTCCAAATCCCCTAAGTTTATAATTTTTAAAGTTCTTTAGTATTTTTTTATTTTATTTGTCTTCCGAATTGTCCAAATTTTAAAGTCTTATTTGATTTTCCTTTTTTTCTCTTTTCTTCTATCACTTTTCTTCTTTTGCCTCGTATGGTGTCCTGTCAAACAGCACTGATAGTCCAAATCCAAATTAAGCCATTATATTTTCTCCAATCTTTTGAGTCCTCAATCCAATAATCAGTCTCAATAATGTTAAATTGTTAGCAATTTAGTTCATCTTTAAGATCTTCAAAAAAAAAGGGGGGGGGTGAAGCTCACTCAGTATTTCAAAGTATCTAAGTCTGCCTTCTAAGATACAGTCAAGGTCAAGCTTTTTTCCCCCATCCTCTGTTTACTTTCTTCTACTGTCAGTTCCCATGCTGTAGTGCTCCTCTTCTTCCAGTAGATGGCACCCCTTCCAAGTTCCAACATTAAACAGTATGTCAGAAACAGCTGATTTTCCAATAAATCCCGGGGGTTTAAGAATACAGATAACAAAGACAGTTCCTCCCAAGAATCAGCTTTCAAATTGTTTAATTCTTTCCAGGCTTTCTATATTTTAAGACTTTCTATATTTTAAGGCTTTCTTTAAGCATTCTTTCGCCTCTTAATTTTCAATCTCTAATCTTCTCCATGTAACTGATCGCCGCTTTCTTGGCACTTGGAGGTTATTTTCAAGATTCTTATTTTTAAACCAAATCTTCAAAGTAGAAGTTGGATTTTATCTCACTCAGTCTTAAGGTTCTGTCCACACACCACTCCAGCACAAATTTTGGTCCCAGTTGTCCCAGCTTGTGACTGCAAAAAAAATGGCCATCATTCCTGCTGCCGCATGGGAGAGCTTGCTTCTGACCAGACGAGGAAATTGCAAGTTCCTCGCGGTCTGTGAAGTGCCTCTCCTTCACCACCCCTACAAGCTGGCTTTGACCCCGTGGGGTCTCCCAACAGCAGTTGCTCGGCAGAGCCTGCTAATCTCCAAGCCATTCTCATCGCAACGTCAACCAGGAGTCACTATTGACTTAGTTATTGAGGCCAGTCAGTCTGGCGTAGTGGTAAGGGGCTGGCCTATGAACCAGGAGACCATAAGTTCTTGTGCCGCCTTAGAAAATGAAAGCTGGCTTGGTGACTTTTGGATTAGTAACTCTCTCTTACCCCAATTCACCTCACAGGATTGTTGTCATGGAAAGAAAATGGGGGGAGGATGTTCACCACCCTGAGTTACTTATAAAGTAATAAAGGCACGATAAAAATTGAATAAATATTTTTTTTTCTTCCGATGATGAGGAGTTTATTACTCAGCAGTAAAAAAAGAAACCATGATGTTAAAAGAACAACTATCCAAAGAGCTTTGGGATGGTACAATAAGGTTGTATAGGCAGATATTTTTTCTAATAAATTATCTCAACCAACATTAAAATTTGCTTTTATTCTGCCCTTGTATATAGTGATTTTGAATGGCATATGTTTTGGTAAAATATTCAGTGCTACACTTTTAGCACATGACATTGAAAGTCACAGAAATGCATGTACAATGGGATATTATAATACTATTTCACCAAAAATGTACATTTTTACTGGAGTCTGTTTTTCTCTCTGTGTGTTAAAACTATTAGCAAAGTATAAGCTAAACACAAAGAGTAAATATTTAATCACAAATGTATATTCTTTATTTGTTTTATTTTCTTAAAGGTACACTTCATCATTTAAAAATATTTATTCATTTAAAACCTTTTGATCTCTTAAGCTTAAAATACACCAAAGTCAGTCAATCCAACCTAGAAATCTGGTTTAGGAAAGTGGATTTGGAGATGCAGCTACACCTAGTGATCAGCAATAGATCACAGCAAACAAAATCTTGTCACTGAAATATTTCATTTCTTTGACAAACTTAGATAAGAAAAACACATGTAAAAGGAAATTGGGAAGAACACAACATTTACAGATAATACTCAGAATAATATGTTGGCATTATTTACTAAAACAAAACTGTACCAAGAAACTTCTATTGAATAGTACACGTTGAAAAGTTGCATAATGTATCCTTTATTGTTTTTATTTTATGTCATTTGTGAGCAAAGTAATTATATACAGAAGTGTAGAAATGTTTAAGTTATTTTAATTATAATTGTGCCAGAAGTCCATTGATAATTTAAATTTAAATAAATGACCAAATAACTTATTTAAGTCTACTGAAATTCATCCAGGAAGATTGTACCTGTTCTTATTTTATGCTTTGCTGTTTTCATTCAGCCCCTGAGTTACCTAAAGTACTTTGACATGTGGCACTGGGAGCCTTCCTTTAAAAAACTCCGGTTCAGCTTTCCACAATGTGACAATCTCCAGATGTGTTGGTCTGCATCTTCCACAATTCCCAGTAAGCATGACTCCAGTGATGCCAGAAATTGCCATTCCAATACATTTGAAGTGTACAAAGTTGCTGAACATTGCTTAAGTCCAACTTAACTTTGTAGAAATTGTAAGTACTTAGTTAACATTTTAGAGCTTATTTTTTAATATAGTCTTTTAAATGGAACTACAAGAATGATAGAATAGGTTAATTAAATAAATTTTTAATATTCAACTAATAATAGGCTATGCAGAGATATGGCCAAATCAAAGCATGCTGAATACTGATCAAGAATGCAGCAGTTTCTTTCAAGGAACTGCAGCATCTGATTTGCTTGAAGGTCAGTTATTTTGGCAAGTTTGTTAATTTATCTCAGTTCAGTTCCCAATGGGAAAGTCATCTGTGCACACATCGCAAGTGGCTGAACATTTTCTCAGACAAACAATACACAGGGTATTTTGTATTCTCTCTATTCTCAATTATTATATGATTCTAGAAGCTGTATACAAATATGTATATGTTCTATAACTATATAGTAAACTCAGACTTTTCATTTGTCATTCTAAAAGATGACATCAACAGTTAATGCTTTAAAAGAATAAATATTTTGCTGTAATTTTTCTTACACACAATCTGATAGCTAAACTGTGAGACCAAAGATGCATTACAGGAATTCTTCAGTGTAATTACATCCTTGTAATAAGCTGTAGGGTATATTTTTCTCTTCTATATTATCATAATAATAGTGTCATTTTAATCAGTGACTGAACAGAAAACTTTAATTTTTTTAATAAGTAACACAAGACAAGTCTGATATAGTTTCCACATTAGCACCATCACCTAACAACAGTCATGGGCAAGAAATAAAGTATTAGGAAAACAAAAAGTTGGTTGAAACTCATATCATTGGAATTCTACATCTAGAGCAAAGTGAAAACAGAAAATTCCTATGGCTGCATAAAAATAAAGGTAAACCTGTATTTGCCATTTTTAGGATTTGCAGCAACATAACGCTCACAAACCTGGATCTTAGTTTCTCACACCACTTAGAAAAAATCACAATAGAAACTGATGGAAGTATGTTGCACACCTATCTGGACCATGGCAAATCTAAGGCCATGGATGAAATATCATATTATTCTAAATTGTAACTCATGTGATCCAACTTTCCTCTAGGACCTCAAGGCAGTTTTTATGGTGATCTCTCTTCATGTTGTCCCACAACAAGGACACTTTGAGGTGGGTCGGACTGAGAGAGAATAATTGGTCCAAAGTCATCTAGTAAATTTACATGGGATGAGTGGACTTGTACTAGGGTCTTCCAGTACTCTATAGTTATCGGATAATCATTGGTCTACAACATGCTTTCCTGTGCGGTCACTTGACCAATCCAATATAACAGTTAAATTATTAGCCAAACATAGAGAAATAAATTGCCATGTACAGTTGCATAGCAGATACAGGCAATAATTTTCTCAACACAGTTTAAGCTGAGGGTAGTATACATCACTTAGACCACATCCTCAATATATTAGTCCAAATATCTTGCAGTGCCTAGGGTCTGTTGTCTGAATGTTACATTTAAATAAGAGTCTATATTGCTTCAATCCAAATACACACACACACATGCGCGCGCACACACACACAGAGACCAGCACTATTTAATAAAAATGTCTAACATACAGAAACATATTTCACTGGGAATAAAGCTGATATTCCATAAGCTGCTGGTACAGATGGCATTGTTTTGGTTATCTCCCATGTTACAGATATGTCCATAGAGCTTTTGTAACAGCTGTCAATGTGTCAGATTTCTGCCATTTTTGATGAAATAAAACTTCTGAATTTGACAATCAAGTTAACTTATATTTAATCCAAATGTAGGACTGCAGGATCAGAATTTTTATTCAACAATATTACAATATTGCTCGTAATGTATTTACTTAAGCTATTAACACAACAGGTATGACTTTGAAATGCTTATTTGTTCAAGAACGACTATTTCCTTAAAGATATTGCTTTGCAATGTAGACTTTACTCTACTTTTCAGTTTAAAACAAAATAACAGAAAGAAATGAATATACCTTGTTAGAAATTAAAGTAATTAAGGCCTTAAACTGGTTCATTACTTTTTTTTTAATTTTTCACATTATTTCAAACGTATTAGTAGAAGCCCATAAATACATCATTAAACAAAAATAAAAATCCAGTTCTGATGCTGTGGCAGCAAATAGAGCAAAATTTCATTCTGACAGCACAATTAGAATGTGAGCATGCTTTCCTAACTCTTTTGAATAAATGGCTTAAGGACTGAAGTATTAGTTGTTTGCCAATTCTAAAGTAATTGTGCAGTCAAATAACAAGATTTTCTGCTTCTAGTACAAGCATATTTTATAACAAGAAGTACCAAGTTTCTAAATACTGTTTGGTAAGTAGATTTATATATATATATATATATATGTGTGATTTTTAAATTCCATTGAACCTTTCTTGATATTCCATGAGTATGAGAGATCATCACAACACTCTCTTCAGTTCTTCAAAATATGTCTTCTGTGGGGCATAGC
This sequence comes from Oxyrhabdium leporinum, assembly GCA_032468155.1. Classification (NCBI taxonomy): domain Eukaryota; kingdom Metazoa; phylum Chordata; class Lepidosauria; order Squamata; family Cyclocoridae; genus Oxyrhabdium; species Oxyrhabdium leporinum. The sequence goes on from JANHFL010004850.1 coordinate 11,000, forward strand.
TAACCTATCAGACAAACAAACTACAAAAGTGCATGCTAGAAATAATATTTGATTTTCAGAAATTATTCAATAGCCATTTATTGAAAAATAGCCATTTTTCAATAATTAATATAAAGTAAGCTTGCATAAAGTTATACAAACTTATTTGGACAGGTTAGTCAATTAACTATATTGAAATTTCATAGGCATCTAAAGTCTTATACAAAGAAACAAAACTCATTTTTCAAATGAAAATGTAAAATGTTTTTCAATAATCTGAAATCATTAGCTTTTACAAAATCTTGGACCTTGCAATCAATTCTCATTATTATCTTAAATATTAGGGGTTTGAATACAAAATTTGTCAATGAATAATTTCACATAAAAAAAACTCAGTGCTTTTATTGATCTGTTTTTCACGAATTTCTTGAAAGTTTAGAAACAGAAACTTTAAAGCAGTCTTTTACCATATAGCTTTTTTTCCCTGATCACCATTTCGCTTTAAAAGTTGTACAATACAGGTTAATGGATATAACAATGAGAATTCTAATTAAAATTAAACATAGAGTATTAAAAAGAAAATTAAACACTTTTAAAATCCCTTTTATGGTTTTAAAAATTTATTATTTGAATATCAAAATGCATGGTACTTATAGAGGAATATAATTACCTACATGTCTAGTGTAGGAGTTCTCCCTAAAATTCAACATTCTACTTAATTCTCTTGATGGTCAAGTATTACCACAAAAGATTTAATTCTATAATGAATATATTTATACAAAGTATTATCTCCTATTACCTTTTATTTTCCAGTAAGTTAGAACAGTCAATAGTGATATATCTGGTACCTTCTATTTTGTAGAAAGATTGACCCAGATAGTTGTAGGAACAACCAACTTAGCATAGAACTGTCCACTTCCAACATATGTAATTGGTTCAAAAGTCATGAACTTGCAAAAATATCTGTATTCTCACCTCATGTGAAAATCAGTTTATACCATATACCACTAAAGAGGTGTACTAAAACAATATTATTAAAGTAAGGACATCAGTATTATTGGTTGGCACTTGCTTATAGTTCTGAACATCCAACAGAAATAATCATTTTCCTCAACAGTTTTGACAGACCGTCAAGGAAATTATATAGCTAGGCAGTGAGGTATAGCTATATCTGAATAACGCAAGAGCTAATTAAAGCATGGTTTTGAAGACTTCCAGTAATAGAAACACTGATCATAATTCACAGCTATGCATAAGATCACTCAAACCGCAGAGGGAACTAGGGGGAGCTTTCTTTCCTCAATTCTATTTTTCTTACAGTCTGGAACACTTTTGCACCTATGAACCTCCTGACTTAAGTACAGAGGGAGAAAAAATGTTCAGGAACCAGTCTTACATTTAGAATATTTCATTAAACTAGAATACTTCAATAAAAATAAGTGTGCATTTTAAAAACCCAACATTTAGTTACATGAAGACCAAGTTAGTGCACAAAGCAGCAAACTCTCTGCAACAGAGGCAAAGCAAAGTCCTAGTCCTACTTCCGCTCCTGATCAAAGAACACACAACATGGAACCCAGATGTCTTCAATTTTTGCCATAGGTTTTTACAGTTCAAGCTTTGTGTGGAAAGCAAAACAGTCTGAGGTTACTCATTCCTTCCAGCTATGTCTTGTTTCACAACCCAGTAACAGGCCAAAATTAGGAGGCTGTGCACTACACACATATACACATGTCATTTAACTTTGCTACTTTGCTATAAATAGTGGAGGAGGAGATCCAGGGCAGAGAAGAAAGGCAGAGCAGGGAGGCTGCTAAAATAAAAAGCTGCCAGGTTGATTTTATTTACAAGAAAAGTTACGCCTTGATCCAATATTGCTATCACCAATCTGTAGATGCTAAATCCTGGTAGACGCGAAGGAAAAGAAACAAAGCACACATGCCGCCCTCCCTTTTATTGTCCACAAGTTGTCACAAACGTCAATTTCTAGAGGAGCCCATTTTGCCTCCACAAACAGTCCTTATCAACTTCCAGAAGAGCCACATTTGCTTTCGATGCAACTCCGGAGAAGCATCCCTTTCTGCATCTCCAGCCATGTTCTCAATTGCTGTCAAAGGACTTGAACACACTGTGCAAGCTGGCCAGGTCCAGCGGGCGCCTCGATGCTTTCCGAACAACCGAGCCTTTCTGCTCCAGTGCCGGTCGCTCGCCAGAAGCCCACCGAGCAGAGAGCATGCAGTGGTAAATAAACATCCATCTCCTCGTCAGCCCTGCCCAGACGGAGCCTCTCGAAAAGAAAAGGAATTCGGAATTGGTCAACCTCCCTTGCCACCGCCCTCAAGCCGCTGGCTACCAGCCGAAAGTTTTTAAAGCTCTGGATTTAAACCGCCCTTCAAGCTCGCCTCTCGATCTCCCGGCTGAGAAGATTTCTCTCTTCGCCTCTCCGAGGCTGGCTCAAATGTGCCAGACCTATCCAAGCCTCTCCCCCTTCCTTTTGCACTTTTGCACCAGGCAGCCAGACTTAACGGGTTCCCCTCCCGCCGCGCCTGGAACTTCCCAGCTCGCTTCCAGGCGTCTTTCCCCTTCCCCCCCCCCCACCCCGGCTATTTTTTTTTCCATGCTGGCAGCCGCTCCAGAGGTCACACCCCAACGACGGAAAACACAATTTCCAATATCCGACGGTAGCCCACCCGTGAGAGGCTCCCCGTCCACACACCTTGCTCCAGGAACGCAGGCTTCGGTTTGTTCGTTCTGGTTTTTTGCTCGCCCGGGAAGGGAGGGGGGGGAGGCTGTGGGTGTCTTACCTGTGACCGTCTCTGCTCTCGTTGCTAGGAAAAGTCCAGCCAAAGTCAGGAGGCAAGTTTCAACTTTCCCCATATTTCCTCTCCTCGTAGAAAGAGCTCTCTCCGGCCCTCCCAGCTCTGGGGAGAGGCTAGAATAGGCGCCACAGCCGCCTCCGTGGCCCCTTCTGGACTGCGCCCGCCTTTCGCAGAGGGGCTGCAAGAGCCGCTCCGTTCACCGCTCGCGTCGCCAAGCAGTCCCGCCGGCGGCTGGGCAACTCCACTCAGCCCGCGCTTCCTGTTGCGCCGCTCCAGCCCGGCAACCTCTCAGCCAAGCGCGCCGCGCCGTCTTCGCAACCAATTCGCTTCTCGCCGCTCTCGCGTCCCCACACTGACTAGCGGGTCCTCAACCCCCCCCCCCACCTCCCCCCGGCAGGCAGGCGATCAGGCAGCGGAGAGCAAGCTTGCCAAGTCACGCCCAGCCGCCGACAGCGCCGCCTTCCCCCGCTAGAGGGCGAGTGGCGGCGACACAAGCAGACAACACCGGCAGCCGCCGGCCTGGCTGGCGATTCGGAAAAAGACGCTGCTCTTTCTCCGCGGCGGGAGGCAAGAGCTACCGTAACGGGACGGGCGTGCTCGCCAAATGCCGCTCCCCTTAGTAAAGAGCTTCGGTAGGAAGAGCGGACGCAAGGAAGAAAACTGCGAGCGAGCGGAAAAAGGAAAAGGCGATGAAATAGGAACTCCCCATAGAAATAGCAGCAAAGAGGGAGTCCCGTGCCTAGAATAAACTATAGCAAGTTTGTGTTATGCCGCGGCAGTGTAGCCGGACTGATCAGTCATAGTTTTCCTACATTAGACACAAAACCTGAGATTATTTCAAGACTTCACTTTGTGGGCCTAGTGCAACCTCACGTCACCGTTAACCTTTTTTATTGTTGCAACGTTTTTAGAGACTTGAAAATGCAACGTTTTTAGAGACTTGAAAATGCAAACAAAACAAAACGATTCGGTCTCTTTTAAAACGGAGCGCGTTGACCCCGGAAGGCTGAAAATGGTGGGAATGCCTCAATACAGAACTTGCAACAGCTGTGTTAACACTGTGGTTGTAGCAGGCCCTTTTTTTGACTTCTTTAAAAGGGAACCGTTCCGTGTGCAAGCTCAGAATATATCTTGTGGGTCCATATTTTTGTTTAAAGCAGCAGCTTTCTCTTGAGGGCCTGGGTGGTGGTGGTGGTTGGGTTTTTTGCAAGTGTACCATAAATTCGCTTCAGTCAGAGCAAGTCCATCTTAATTTGTCTATGCTTTTGCTTGATAAAGGCATGGTCGGAATGGACAGTTAGCTAACGCCTACTTTGTCACTTACCAAAAGACATTTCACTTAAAATACCAAAAGCTAAAGAGGCTGACCACAAACACTTCAGTTATAGGAAGTGTTAGTTTAGCTGGTAGATTGTGAATTTGTAATTGTGCTGAAGAATTTTGCCATTAGGTCCAAACTGGAACAAGGAAAGGGCAGGGGTGTCATACTAACATGGTCATGATGGTGTCACATGATGCATTGGGACTTTTTTCCCTTCGCTAAAACTGGGCATGGGCATGGGCAGTACCCGATGCATCCGGCCCACGGGCCAGGAGTTTGACAGCCCTGGTTTAGGAGATTTCCCCTCAAAGGTCCTGAATTAAAAAGTTCCCCCTTAACATATTAAAAACATACCCAGATGGCTAATTAAGCACACCCCATGCTTATTATGGGATCTTAATTTAAACTGCATATGTCAGATTACAGATTAACAGAATGACTGAGTTGGAAAGGACCTTGGAGGTCTGCTAATCCAAACCATTTTAGACAAGTGGTTGTCCAGTCTTTTCTTTAAAAAGTGTTGGACCTTTGAGGGGGAAAATCTCCTAAGCCAGGTCTGTCAAACTCCTGGCCCGTGGGCCTCCAGTGTTGGAGTACTCACAACTTCTAGAGGTAGGTTTTATTAATTGTTCTGTCAGGTAACATGTCCTTAGTTCTACCTAGGTTGGTTCTCTCCTTGATTAGTTTCCATCCATTCCTTTTTGTCCTGCCTTCGGATGCTTTGGAGAATAGGTTGACCCATTCTTGTTTGTGAAGCCCCTTAGATATTGAAATACTCCTATCATGTTCTTTTCATTAAACTAGACCAGGGATGTCAAACTCACGTCGTCACGGCAGCGTCATGTGACATATCAGGACTTTTTCCCCTTCGCTAAACCAGACATGGGCATGGCTAGCATGTAACATATCCGGCCTGTGGGCCGGGAGTTTGACAGCCCTGAACTAGATAAACCCAGTTTGTCCAACGTTCGTCATATGTTTTAGTCCCCAATCATCTTTGTTGCTCTTCTCTGTACTCTTTCTAGACTCTCAACATCTCTTCAATAAATCAGGAACAAATAATGAAATATCAGGAAATTCTGCTGTGTATGTGTGATTTTATGAAATAAACTTATTGTCTGACATTTAAGCACTGATGATGTTACCTAGTTTGGATAATGAAACATCTGCAAGAAAACAAGCTCAGAAAGCATCAAGAACCCCTCATTTATTCAAATTCATTCATGGAAGCATACAGCTTTGCAAAAGGAGTGTACTTTAAGATTTTTGAGGATTATGAAGATGGTTCAGGACATAACTGGAAAAATTGTTAGCTAGCTCTAAGGAGAAGGTGCTGGTAAGCCACTTCCAAAAATGTTCCCAAGAAACTGCATGAACTTCATTAATCAATAGAAAGCAGGGTTGACTTAATGAACCATAACAATCACAGACTTCCATATACATGAACTATGGGAAATTAAACTACAGTATGCAGTTCTAGTTTTTTCCTTTGAGGAAGTCTGGACTCCTGGCCACTGTCTAGACTAATGACTGCACTTTTCAGAAGTGCTTGCTGTTGTCTCCTTCCTAGGGCTGAGGGAAAGTGATGAGCCTAAAGTCACCCAGATGGTCTCATTCCTCAGGTGGCACTAAACTCCCAGTTTCTAGCCTACTACCTTAACCATTACACCAAAATGGCTATGTTAGGATATGTAGTGCAAATTTCTAAATTTCAGTGGAAATAGCCACCAGTAAAAAAAAATATAAATGTTTTTTGTTTTTAAAGGCAGATTCTCTAGACTTATATAAAACACTCAGTAAGGACCAAATTTGTATGAAATAAATTCAATCCAAATTGGAGTTACTATAATCCAGAGTCACATTTTCTTGTTTAAAACCAGAGACAAAGATATATATCTTTAAAGATATATAATGAAGCCCTTGGCGCTGTACAGAGGTTTAATATAATCTTTGAAATAACCTTGTTCTCTCTCCAGGACTAAGTAAACATCAACTGCATCAACACCAGTCCAGACTTCGAACTTCCCCCATCTATAAGAATCTGTTTATTTCTTCTTTCTCAACCTGATCCTTTCCAGATAGCTCAGTCTTTATAGCTGGGAATTCTGGGCATGAAAATCCCAATCCATCTGGAGGATATCAAATAAAGGAAGACAATGCAGAAATGCCATTCATTTTCCAGGGCAAGTAGGTGATGTACAGCTATGATTTCTAAGGAGAGATTGTCAAATGATAAATAATAACAAGTATTATCTCAGCCTCTCTGCCATAGCCATCCTGCAGTAACAACTGGAGAAAAGTTGTAGGGAAAAAAGTGGCTAAATACAAAGTCTCCTGTGCTCTCCTGCTTGTGAAGATGCAAGTGTTATGAATGGCTCCCTTTGCACTTTGTCCTCTTGAGCCTGAACCTTGCAGAAAGAAAGTTTAGTCATGGAAACCATTTCATCTTCCCTATAGACTGTGGGAGGTGGAATCTAATATGGTAGCAGTATGCCAGTCATAGATGAAACCAGAACACTTGGTAGGTAGGTAACATGTTAGTCAGACATAGGCAGTCCTATTATATTTACATGTTTTTCTCTTTTCAGTACCCCTGCTTTCTCTCTTTCTACATCCTACATATCAGGTTGCCAGGGATTAGACACATAGCTTTTACCAGAGCTCTGAGTTGCTAGCTTGCAGAGTCTTCTGAAATAAGACTGAGGGGACATGTGGCTTTAGGCCTGTAGATTCCCATCTCAGCTTTGAAAATCTGGTTAGAGGGATTGTTCCTCAGGCTAAGTGGTAAAATTGTACAAATAAAGTACTGCTGTGCACAAAAGGATAATCAAATGCTTTCTTTTTCTTCCTCACTTAGGGATCAGTTTCTCTCCTGGATTATTCAGTGGTAAGGTATATGCGAGTAGGTAGGGTGCCAGTCCTTGCTCCACAGAATATAAAAAGTTGAGAAAGACTACTTCCTTTGGTTTACTTTATCTCTCTTAAGTGGCATTGTAGGGAGAATATGATTGATTTAACTCAATCCCCACCTTTGTGCTGTTCAAAGAAAAATAAGGAATCAGATGAAAACATTGCTGTTCCTCCTGTGATCAATCCTTAGATCGTATGCAGAAATGCAAGTATATTGGTTAAGTTGTTGCTGGGACTGACATGAGAAACACCTGGCTTCAAGTCCACTCCTAACCATAGAAGCTCAATCCAAATCTCACAAAGTTATTATGCATAAAAATGGGAGGAGAGAATGCTGCATGTGTCTCATGGAGTTCCTGAATGAAAGTTGAGATATAAATCTAACAAAACAATCTTACAAGCAAGTACTGGGTCATTAACTTTATATGTCTCTCCCTATAATCAAAATCTGCCGCACTGTCTTCAATGAAAAACTGGTAGTATACAGTATTACGCTTCCAAATAAATAAATAAATAAACACCTGATATAACACGGCTCAACACTGTATTTCCAAATCTGAAGCTATATTTTCCCCTCTGTTTCCCAATTTTGATCTCGGGATAAGTTATACATTTAATACAAAACCTAGTTGCTCATTTCACAGAAGAAGAGAAACATAAATGCTATATTCAGAGGGGACAGGAATTACCATTTTCTACTGCCCATTCCTCTTTCTTTCTTTGAGTCTAGTGCCTTTCCTTTTTGTCATTCTGTTTAGGAGCCCTAGAGGAAACTGAGTGCATTTCCTCTTCCCCACAGCTGCTTTGTTTGCAGAGGAGCCCGATCAGGATTTGTGTTCCTGGCAGGAAGCTGTTTCAGCTGGAGGAGAAAGGGTGTGTTTGTGAAAACCAGAGCTCACAAAAGTGTCTCATTAGCTTTCTCATTTAGTGCATCACACCAGAGCCTCAGCTGCACTGTCAACAATGGCAACTAGAGAACTCAGTCTCGGGGCTCATCCCCTCGCCATCAGAAAAATAATGAGGCAGTTTGATCATAAATAAAAATGAAAAAGCCTAAAAGCAATACCCAAGTTCCTTGTGTGATAATAAATCCACTCTCACTTGCTGCGCAATTCATAAAATTGTTCTCTTTCCCTCCCCCACCTTCCATGTTTGACAGCTGAGCCTGAATATACCTCCCCATTGTGTTCTGGCCCTGTGCTGCTCTGAGGCACGCAGCATAGGCGAAATGTAAAATAGCAACAGGCAGAAAATATAATGGCACAATGACAAGTCTGGCTAGTAACATAGAAATTGTTTTTAGGCTATTTACAGAGCTTATGTTAGATCCACATATATACCAATCATCCAACCAACTAATAATCATTCTAAAATATGTTTTAGCTCACTAAGCACTGAAATGCTTTTGGATCAACAAACTTACACGATCTAGTAAAACTTTTCAGATACTGAAAACACAAGGCTAACTTTTTTTTGAAAGAAATAGCATTTCAGCAAAGAATTAATTATGTAAATTGATAAGTTGTGATTGACATTTTGGTCAGGATTTAAGAGACGTTTGTCCATTGGGAAATAAAATCAAATGACACAACTACTTTTTTACATTTGTAACTTATGTAATACAGTAATGCCATTGAATATACTGTATATTGCACTAATGAGGTCAAGCTACAGTCAAAAACAAGTTATACTACATGTATTTGTATAACTATGTATTTTGACATATGTCTCTGAACTCTTCCAAAATGTCATTTTGACACATCTTTTTTCATATTTGAATTCTTTGCTTTCTTTGCCTCTCTTACTGACAAATATTACCTGACATCATACTGGTAATAGACCATTTGCATAGTGGTTTTTTACCAACTTACCTTAAGACAGGGCTGTCAACTCCCAGCCCGCGGACTAGCTGTGTCACGAGCTGGCCGTGCCCACACCCAGTTTAGTGAAAGGGGGGAAAAAGTCATGATACGTCACGTGACACCGCTGTGATGAATTTGACACCTTGCCTTAAGACTTTCACTTACTCAGTAATCAAAAAACTGTCCATCTCCCTCACAGAGTGACTGGACACTTGATTAATAGACATAAAATAGAAAAAGTATATAAAATATATTAAAAGCAATTAAAAATAGAAATAAAATAATTAAAGTTCAAGATTAAAAAGGTAGAGAATGGGCTTTAAGGCACTAGTCAGCTTATATAATGAGGCAAAGCCAGTTTTGTAAGTTATCAGGCCCCATGCCAAGTAAAGGTCATAACCAACACCTTGAATTGGACCTGGAAGTAAATCAGCACCCAATGCAACTTATGCAGCAAAGGTGTTACATGCACTAACCATGTCATACAAGAAGCCCAGCAAATAATTAAGCTTGTTGGAAAAAGAAACTTAACCTTTATTCATAAAGCATTTTTTTTACTATTTTATGACAACTCTGGTTTTGGTGAAAACTAAAACTGTTAAGAGCTCTAGGAATCTTTCTTCAAATTTGATGAATGGTGAACCAAACAGCACATATGATTAACTTTAAATAATTACAAAGTGATGCATATATGGGTTTAAAGTTGTGCTCTCTCTCGCTCTTCCTCTCTCTCTACACACACACACACTTTTAGTTTTCTGTGACTAATCAAAAAAAGGGTCTTTGGGTCAAAGGGAAGATGAAGATGTTGACTCAGTGTGTGGCAGCTGTGAAAAGGATAAATTTCATGCTAGGTATCATTAGAAAGGGGATTAAAATAAACCCAGAGTACTATTTGTCAACTCTTCAAACTAGGTGAGATTAAAACAAAATGAGCACAGTAGGTATTAAGGGAATGTTCATTGTTATAGGGTAGAATAACAAAAACTTAAAAGGCTGTTAATGGTAGTCTCTATTTTATACCAAGCAAAGCGAAGGTGAAGTTTGAGTTTCTTCCTCCTGTTTTCCATTTTTTCCAGGACTGAATAATCTTTTCTGAAACTCTTTTTTGACCATGTTCATTTCTTGGACAAATTGTATAAATTCACGAAAGATGGAGCTATTGAATTCTAGTAGCCTTGAAAATTCAGTGTTAACCTTCATGTTGCATAGAAAGTGCCTCCAAATATCAGTTTCAGGGAAGCAACAATGAAAAGGAGTTTGTCTCTGCCTCTTCTTTCTCAGCAATCGGTCTGGTCACTGAGAAAGTGAAAACTGGATGAAAATGGCCTTGGCCTTTTCCAACAAGAATATCAGCATAGACCTCTGAAGCTGCAAGTACATTTTGACAAATAAATGACAAGCCTTTTCAATGGAAGTACTAGAGAAACAAATGACTCCTACTGTTTTTCACCACTTTGGGATTAAATCTGGATTTGATTAATCTTGCAATATTAAATATTTGGGGACTGCTGAATTGACTTTTGTCTCTGCTCTGGTTTATTACAAACCATAGCAAATCTGGTGCAATCTTTCTAGAGATCAGTTTTGTCACTGACAAGAACTTTTTCCTCAGCCTGCGTCGTGGCCCCTGGATTATAGACAGCTATCAACTTTTTCCTCTTTCTGTATACTCTATATAAATTCACTGCTCCCCAAATTCAGCAACCATATCATGCAACCGTATCATATCAATATGGTCACATCTGTTGCAGAAAGTACCTGGTTGTAAAACAGTTGCAATGTTATTATTACATCTTTACAAGTTTCAAAGACCTTTAAATTCAACACAGGAACAGTGGCAAAGTAACCAGGAAGCTTTTGAAGTTTTGCTCATATTTTGTTCGTTTTGTTCTTATTTTTACCAGCCAAACCTCTTTCCATTGTTTTTTGCATAGCAATTTTGAGACTATTCAACTGTCAAAAATAAGAAGAAATTTTAATCCATGACTACGACTGCTCAGTGGATTGAATGATGTTCATTGTGTTTTTACTGTTTGACTTCTACTACTAATTGAGCAGTAGAAAAGAAAATGGGCATCGATTGGTTCATGATGTTCTTTGCATGTTCTTTGCAAGTGCAAGTGCAAGTGCAACTGCATTTTTGAGCAAAAGTCAACCTGCTCGCTGGTCATTTTCATGGTATTTTATGATGGACTATGTGAAAATTACCTTTAAGCTTTAGTACTTAACCATTTTATTTATGGTACAGTGGCCAAGGCCACCCACATCATAGGCACAGGAAAGGACCCACACAGTGGCTGTAGCATAAACAGGACATGAGCAAGCAGGATATTATTGAATACTGCCAACAGAATCAAGTTAAATAAAGTAGTCCAATTCAAAGAATGTATCACAAAGAGAAGCACTTTGTTCCCACTCCAATTCCAAGAATGAAATGAGTTCTAAGACTGAACATGGATAACAGATTTGGTATTTATTTCATTTCCAATGCAAAAATGTCAGAAGAGCAACATTGTTGAGAATTCTTTCCTGGCATAGCAAACAATCACAGATATAATAAAATCATATTTGCTACTCGCTAAAGATTTTTTATGGTGAAATGCTATTTATGCCAGTGTAAACGTATCTTTACTTTGAGATATATTTTCCTCCTCAATGTTATGAACAAAAACAACAAAGCCCATATATTTTTAGTCCATTATTCTGACAGGAATTTATCTTTTCACTAATGCCACCTTTATATGTTAGGCTTGCTATTTTTGCTTCCCTCTGTGACCCTTCCTTTGCTTGTGATGTTATTACTGATAAGATTCTGTTTACCCCAAGGCTGCCTGCTTCTGTGTTTTAAAAGTATTTTTGCCCTGCATTTTTTTGTCTTCCTAATGTCTCCAAACTTTTTAGCTTTGTAATAATATTAGCGTTACAAAGTTGTATAGTGCTAAAAAAGAGGCAGTGGTTTGTCTCTTTTCAGGTGGACATAATAGAGTCTGACCTGGCCATCCTATTTCTCCATCTCTTAAAAAGCTTTTTTCACGCAGTACTCCGGAAAGTGTGGTGGTAATCAAAAAAGGAGCAACACTTGAAAATGAAAGATCCATTCACCTGCAATACAAACAGGAAGGGTTAGTGACCTCTTTTGTTTTCAGTTCTTCACAGATTTAGACTGAACTTGACCATTCCATCCAGATTTAATTTACAACTATTTTTTATTCTACTTCAGTTATCTGATGACAAATTGCAAATTTTAATGTTTTGCATTTGCTATGCTCAAAATTTATTACAACACAGCTTATTTCCACGTTCTCTAGATATGTTCAGTATTCCTTAAAATTAAATATTCCTGTTTTCCAGAAGACCATAAATGATTCACTATTTGCTTGTTTTAAGTTTCTCTTGTGACATGTTAAAATTACTACTACAAATCTTGTACAATGATGTTGATAATTTACCACATGAAGTATTAATACCACTTTATAATGCCTTGGTAAGCCCACACTTGGAATACTACATCCAGTTTTGCTCACCACGATGTAAAAAAGATGTTGAGACTCTAGAAAGAGTCGAGACAAGGGCAACAAAGATGATTAGGGGACTGGAGGGTAAAATATATAAAGAATAGTTGCTGGAATTGCGTATGTCTAGTTTAATGAAAAGAAGGACTCGGGGTGACATGATAGTAGTGTTCCAATATCTCAGAGATTGCCACAAAGAAGAGGGAGTCAATCTATTCTCCAAAGCACCTAAAGGCAGGACAAGCAGCAATGGATGGAAACTAATTAAGGAGAGAAGCAATCTAGAACTAAGGAGAAATTTCCTGACAGAACAATTAATCAGTGGAACAATTTGCCTCCAGAAGTTGTGAATGGTCCAGTACTGGAAGTTTTTAAGAAGAGATTGGACAAGCATTTGTCTGAAATGGTATATGCTTTCCTGTCTAAGCAGCTGGTTAGACTTGAAGACCTCCAAGGTCCCTTCCAACTCTGTTGTTCTGTTGTATTCTGTTCTGTTCTGTTGTTCTATTCTATTCTATTCTATTCTATTCTATTCTATCCTATCCTATCCTATCCTATCCTATTCCAATAAGATCATCATAATCTTACGATCTAATAATAAGAAACTGAAATATTGAACTCATTCAGTCAGACTTAAAACTGTCTTGAAATAAAAGGTTCCAAAATACCCCGTCCTATATTTCATTTTTTTGCTGTTGCCATCTGCTTCCTTTTATTCTCTGAAGGAATCACATGTATGTAATCATCTAAAGTCTTACACAAATGTAAGTTAATACTTTTGTAGCATCTTAGAGATTACCAGTTTTGTATTGCTGTGTAGGAAAAGTTATTTTACCGAATAATGGATAGACAAGGAGGAAAACACACCGTGATTAGCAGTGAAAATTATTGCTACTTATAGCCTTTTACTTTACTCTCCCACTGACCTGTTTGCAAGCTACTCAAAACTTGTGACTTCCTCCCAGTTTCCCTGTTGACATTTTTTGTAGGAAGCCTGCAGGAAGTTCTATGAAGGTACTCGCTTAATGACCTGTGATCTTGCTTAACAATGGCAACGGACTAAGCAATGTCATGTAATGTTGTACTTCATGACCACATCACTAAGTGATGGAAATTCCAGTTCTAATTACCATTGTTAAGCAAGGACTAGCAGTATTGAGTTCAAGGAAAGGTTTATCCTAAAATAGCTACACTAATCCCTTTTATACATTATAATGTACTCTACACATATCACTTTAAATCTTCAATTTCAGAGATTTCTTTATAAGAAAGTAATGGTTTCCCTATAAATATAAATAAATAGGTACTTCTATATTTTGTGCATAGATTTTTACAAAGCTTCAGCATTGCCCCAATTTGTCAGCATAATGTCTATTGTCCTATGAAGAGATGAATCCAAGTTGGCAGGGAGATGAGCTTTATATTGCAGCACAGATAATAAACATAGTGTCGTTAAATTGACAACCAACTAATATGTTGAATTAGCTAACCTTCTATTTTAGATCAAGACTGATCTAAAATCTTGATTCATAATCATAGGCATTGAAGAAGGAGATAGCTAATTCTCAAAGAATGATGACTTTTTCCATACAGAAAAACAATGCGTCAATAGAACAGTAGCTTTTTAGTGGCTTGTGTCCCAGCTTTCTTCCAAGAGTAGAATGATTGCAGTGATTAGAATCGTAGCTAGCAATAGTTGTTCGCCTTCTCATGTAATTGTTGATTTTGCGATCGAGGTAACTGAACATGCCATTTAAAGTGCAATTAATATATGCTAATAAATCAAAGTATCAGTAATTTTAATTCACTCCATGGATTGTTTCTGTAGTGCAATCTGGGGGGGGGGGGGGTTTACTACCATATGTGCACAGCACACATTATTTTCTTCACATTTCCATTCTCTATATTCAATTATTTTTGGAAATAAAAGGGAAACTTCTTTTATAACTGATGTCATGCCTGATATGTTACATTTACTTTGTCAGCAATATTTTTCAAACTGATTCAAAATTTGGCTTCACTTACTGTCAGGTCCTTCAGAAATCGGAAGTGTTGTGGTGTTTTGTTTTGTTTTTTGTCTTTTGCTGCAGGTTCCCTCTTTTAAACAGTGGTGACTTGAGGACACAGGCCTTCTAAGTTGTCATGTTATGTTGTGTAATAATTCACAAATTTGTTGTGTTGTCCCAACCTTATTGACTTTGTGGAAGCCTGTTCAAATCTAGCATTTTGTGCGAGAGTTAGGAGCATGATATTAGGGGAATCCAATATAGGTGTATCTGTTTTTGAAGAACTGTATATAGTACTTTAAGGGATTTTAAAGAATTACATTGTTTTAATCGGTTGGGGGGGAATGGTATTATATTGTTTTTGTATGTACAGTTCACCACTTGATTATGTATTTAAGGTAGGTGAATATATTAATTTTCTAAATAAATAAAAATTGATCCTTGTGTCTTATACAAATTGTTTGAACTTGAATATACCTTCATAACATATACCTACATAACTTGGGTATTAATTATACAATATTGTTTAAAGAAATCATACTCTCCAGGATATCCATTCATTTTATGATTAATTGTTGGTTTCATTCATTGTGTTGCTCAAAAGATTATTATTTAATTCTCTAGTAAGTAAAATCAGAATGAATGGATATTTTTGGCAATTAGTACAAGCCATCCATTTTTAGCTGCCTTCTACTCTTACGTATGTATCTTTTTATAGCTATGGAGTAAAGATGGTTTGGATACTTCCATGGTACTAATGATTGTCTGCATGAGCTTCACTTTAGAAGGATAAAAGGGAGGCATGAAAGTTAAACATGTTTTATAGAATTATTTTCCCCTCAATTGCATTTTGTACCAATAGCAGATGTCCACTGAGGAAACATATATATTTCCTACAGCAAGTAACTGGGCAAAAAAGGGAGCTTATTTAAATGGTATGTAGAGCCCTGATAAGCAAGATGCATATTTACACATGAGTGGATAAGAGATGAAATGTGTGCTCAGTTAAAATATTTGCACAATGAAAAATAAATACTTTGCAAGATGCTGATAACGGCTCTTAAGTCTCACTGATTTGTTAAAATCATTTGAATTGTATGAAAAGTGACTATACGTCATCAGTCATAAGAAATGTTGCAAATTGCAAAATAAGTTGGGAATTAAAAGTCTAGTTTAAAATGGGCTGAACCAAGGAATAGATTAAGAAGCTGGAGGGAGTAGTCAGAACAACTTACACAAGTGTAAATGCTAAAATAGGCCTTGAAACTAATTAAACACTAAAGAGTCAATAGCACATGCAAACTCTTTTCTTCAAGTTCATATTTTTTGTAATCACAATACCAGAGTCTTCTGAAGCCATGCGGTGGCATAAAGAAATGCCATCATTCAGTTTATATAAAGAGAGGCATTTGAAAGTTTATTTTACTGCAGTTTTCTTCTCAAAAATAATGGGAAAGTAAGTCTTCAGAAATCTCTACAGCCATGTTTCTCAGTCTCAGCAATTTTGGGATGGGTAGACTGCAATTCCCAGAATTCTGAAAACTGAAGTCCATTCATCTTAAAGTTGCTGAGATTGAAAAACTCTGCTCTATAGAGTTGCTGAAAATGCCACTGAACTGTTAGAAAAAGAGCACTTTGTGTTTCAATATCTCTGTCTCTTCCCTCCAATTTTCCCTCTTGAAACTGCTTTTGCTGATTCATGTGTATTATATTTATTTTCTTCATCCTAACTTTTTTCCCATAGGTGCAGAGTCTGCTTTTCATATCAACAAACACCATTTCATGCAGCAACTGGATGGTGTCCAACTGTATAATTTTCATGTCCACATTAATTGTGCCCTGTCATCTTTGGCCTTCCATAAGGCATTTGCCACTGATGTGAAAATGATAGATTGAGCAGGCAATGGTGTGGTATGCTACACATAGAACATGGTCACACCATATTTTTCTTGTGTTTTCTCTATTACTGGTCTAACATCTGCTGTTAGACTGTGTTAACATTGCAACTGAAAATGCCTAACTTTCATTGTATGTGAAGAGCAGTCAACACTTTGATGACTAGTCAGCTTTCAGCATATACAATGCTACTAGATGGGCTATCATTTTAGTACTTTTCATTTTAGGTGAATTGGCATATTTCTTTGTTTGCTATTTGTTTGTATCCCACTTTTATTATTTTGCAAGTAACGCAAGGTGGTGAACATATAGAACATACCTTCTTCCTATGTTTCCCAGAACAACAACCCTGTGAGATGAGTTGTGTGAGTGAGAGACAGTGATGGCCAACATCGCCCAACTTGCTTTCATATGCTATCGCAGAGTCCTCCAACGATCAACTTTCATGATTTTGGGAAATTCTGAAAAATGAGATTATAAAAGGTACATTTTTATAATCAATAATTATAATCAATCAATATTATAAATACCAATGGGGGAGAAAAAGAAATCCCATCATGGCTCCATAAAGAACTCACTGACAAATTGAAAGACAAAAAGGGCAAGCATAAAAAGTGGAAAGAGAGGCACATAACTAAGGAAAAATGCCACATACGGTCCAAATCTGAAAAGATGAAGTCAGGAAAACTAAGGCTCAGAATGAGCGAGGGCTTGCAACAAATATAAATAATAAAAAGAGCTGCTTTTAACATGTAAAGAACAAGAAAAAAAGTTAAGGAAACAATTGGTCTACTAATAGGAGATGACAAAAAGGTGACGAGCCACAGGGAAAAAGCTGAACTCTTAATTTGTTCTTTGCATCTTCTGCAGAAGGAAAAAACAGTTCAACCCATCAAAAACAGGAGGTGGCAGATGTGTTCTCAAAACCATTGAACCATATCTTTCAAAGGTTCTGGACACCAGGGAGCTGCCAGAGGACTGGAAAAAAGTGAAATGGTTCCTATCTTCAAAAAAGGAAAAATGAATCCAGGAAACTATAGACCAATCACCCTAACATCAATACCTGGAAAAATCCTGAAAAAAAATGAGTCTGTGAACACCTAGAGGCAAGCAATGTTATAACTAGAACCCAAAATGTGTTTGTCAAAAATAGATCATGCATTCTTATTGCATTCTTTGATAGGGTGACTAAATAAGTGGACCTGCAAAATGCTATGAACATAATATACTTGGATTTCAGTAAAGCATTTGACAAAGTAGATCATAATTTATACTTGATAAGATGGAAAAATGTGGTTAGATAGCATCACCATCAGATGACTTCATAACTGGCTGACCAACTGCATGCAACATGTAGTCTATAATGGAACTACAACTACATGGAGAGAGGTATGCAATGGAATAAATCCTAAGGTTCTGTCTTAGGCCCAGTATTCTTCAGCATCTTCACAAACAATTTAGACAAGGGATAGAAAGGAAGCTCATTAAATTCACAAATGACACAATCCTGGCGGGAATAGCTAAAGATCAGAAGGATCTGGACTTGAACACTGAGCCCTATCCAACAAAATGCAAATCAGAGGTGAGAAAAATAAGGTTTTACACTTAGGCAAGAAAAACCAATTGCACAAGTATAGAGTAGGTGGTACCTGGCTCAGCAGTAGTAACTGCAGCAGAAATTTGAGAGTCCTAGTGGAAAACCATCTGAATATGAGCCAGCAATGTGCTATAGCCACAAAACAGTCAAGTCGGTTCTTGGCTGCATTAAAACAGAGGGATAGCACCAGTGGTGGGATTCAAATTTTTTTACTACTGGTTCTGTAGGCATGGCTTTGTGGGTGTGGCTGGGTGGGCATGGCTGGGTGATCATGTGACTGGCTGGGCATGCTGGGTGATCATGTGACTAGGTGGGCATGGCCAACTCAACATTACTCATGTTGAGGGGCGCCTTGCCTCACCCCACTTGCCTGGCCTCCCGAGCTCCCGAGTCTTTGTCTATTCATTTGTCTACTACTATAATGTCTGGTAGATTACCTAATTCCTGCCTGTCATTTTGGATCCGGAACTCACACAGATTCTTAGCTATATTATTCTCCACAATCTTCTGTGGAAACTCGTTGATGGCTGGCTGGAGAATTCTTGGAGTTAAAGTCCATACATCTTTCAGCTGATCTACCCCTTGGGTTCTATCTAGTGTGTTAAATCTATGGATCTGTGCTTAGTGCCTGTCCTTGTGCTGTTATAATCAGTGATCAGTGCTGCCTTTTACACACACACCACTTAAGGAATAACTATAAAAATGATGATTTCTTACTCATTTCGTTACTAGTACTAGAAACAAAATAAGCAGCCATAAATGTCACCTAAAGTTGCCCTAAATACCAATCATTAGATTAGAAATACCTGTAAGCTGGAGTTACAAAATGGGCCAGAGCATCTTGAGGAATTAAAATAGCTAAAATGCAATGATAATTATCAGCAGCCAACTCTTGCTCATAAAGTGAAACCCTTTAGCAGAGAGCTCATTTAAGCTCTCCAAAAAGAGCGCACCCAGGAGAAGCAATCTTTAGATCCATTTGCACCAATTAAAGATACCAGCTGGTCTCACTCACCTCACAAGATATCCTAAGGAAATCATCCAGATTTAAGGAAAGATCAGAAAGGCAGTAAAAAAATCAGTGCCAAGCTTGCATCCTGCCTCCTAGAAGTACACTCCAAAAGGACAGTGCCAGAACCACTAAAGCAGGGAAAAAGACCCCCTCCCCAGATAGAAAAAGAAACAATGAGGCAGGGCAAAAAAATCAAACACAATACAAATAACTAAATCACAACAGTTTAAATATTTTTAAAACTAAAACACAAAAGCTCATTGCCAGAGCTTAAACCCCAGGCAAGCTCAAGTGTAAACACTTGAGATAAGCCTAACAACAAAGAAAGCAATTAGCCCTAGAATATAGCAAAGGAGCAAACACAGTGCTTGTTAAACCTATTACCAGAAAAAATAGACACAGGAACTAGCCAGATTTCTGAATCCTGCTTCTTTTCAGGAACAGAGATTAACCTTTTTCCTTCCAAACAAAGCTGAACAGGGAAAATTATCCCATCAATAAACACAGGATTAAACGTCACTAAGCACAGAATTAAACTTCACCAAAAAACAGTTTTAGACCAAAACTCAGAAAGGGTATGTAAACTCACATTTGAATGTCAATCTTTCTAGCTAGCCAAGAAGCCTTGCTGAATCTCACTCATCGTGGTTCCTTGTCATTAAAAGCTTGTTTCCGGCAGCTCTGCTTCGTTATTAAATTATTAACTCAAAGTGCTAATCGTTGTATCCCAGCTGCAAGAACTCCAACAGGGGAGTATTTTTTCCCAACAGCAGTGTTAAAAGCTTAAAACAACCCTTCCCCTTTAAGAAAGTCAACCCCAGCAAAGAACCAGCAAAGGGAAAAAAAGCAGCAACAACAACTCGGGAGTCAGTACATCTGGGCGTACTGCCAAGAACCTTTAGCTATTAGGTTGCAATAAGAGTTAACTGAAAGGCACTTTCTGTAAGCAGGGCAATAAAGATTAGGCTAGGAACAGCACCAGAATGCCTTCCTTACAGGATTAGCCCTGTAAAGTGGGAAAAAAACAAAAGGAGATTTCTTCCAACAACCGGTTCTCTGAACTGCTAAGAAAGTTAGCCACCGGTTCTAGCAAATAGGCTAGAGCCGGTTGAATCCCACCTCTGGATAGAACCTTTGGGACAACCATGGCTTGGATGATTGAGTATCTACATGGATGACAGAGGGCTAGAATCTAAATCATATGAAGTGTTAGTACCACTTTATAATGCCTTGGTAAGACCACACATGGACTTGTATATCCAGTATTAATCATCAGAATACAAAAAAAATATGTTGAAACTCTAAAAACAGTGCAAAGAACAACAAAGATGATGAGGGACTGGAGGTTAAAACATGAAGAATGATAGCAGGAAATGGATATGTCTAGTCTAATGAAAAGGAGGACTAAGGGTGACATGATAGCAGTTTTCAAAAGACTGAGATCCAACCTAGAACTAAAGAAAAATTTCCTGATGTGGGATTCCTTCTAAACTTTCTGATGGGTATAGGTTTTCCTTTTTGGGTTTTTATATTCGATCAGTTCTGAGATACCATAAGTCGCCAATCATGTTTTGCCATTGCACAGCATAATATCTAGATTCTCTGGCAGGGTACAAAGTCTCATAGGAGCAGGACGTGACATTATTGTGGAAATACAGGAATTCAGTTCCCTATATTGCTTTTTTTTTTTTTCATTATAAATGCAGAGATAGCACGTAATCATCGAAGAACAAGATACACAGAGATGCAAATATGTGTATGTATATGTATGTTTGTATGCATATGTGCATGAATATGTATAAAAAAAAGGAAAATACATTCAACTTTGCAGTCTTAATTAAAATTCTCCCCCCCCCCAGGTTTTACAGCTGTATGATCCTTGATGTGAATGATAACCATTCCTTTTGTTACCTTCTATATTTGGTATCTTTTAGTCTAATTAACTATTATTGTGTAAAATTATTGTGCTTTGTGTTAAGTGTCTAGTTGTAATCTTAGGCCATGAACTAGAGAAGGCGGGGGATTTCAAAAAAAATGATATGAGATGAATGCAAAAGATAAGAAAGTTTGTAATAGATTCCAAACATTCTTATAAAAAAATAAAATAAAACAAAATCAGGAACAAAATGAAATAAAAAATAAATGAGTCAGTATATACTGGTAAGAAATATATGACTGTTACGTACCCGACTTCAAATTTAGCCATAATTGTAAAATTTCCCCTTAATAGTGTCTATATTAATATTCTGTAACAACTATGTTACAGTTGGTACAATAGCATGAATAACAAAACCTGCAAAAAGCCGTCCCGTAGTATGCAGGATTTTTTTTCCAGTTTCTAATAACCTAATCCAACACCTACTTTTCTGTGCTGAATTGATTTATTGATTATATGCTGTCAAGTTCTTTTCAACACCTAGCAACCACATACACATGCATACATACCCCATGATGGTCAATGCCTAATCTGGCCCTTCCAACATGCCACCTTGCCACCATAATGAGTGCATCTATCTCGCTGCTGATTGTCCTCTTCTTTCCTTCCACTTTTCCCAGCTTCAGAGTCTTCTCCAGAGAGCTGTGTCTTCACGTAATGTGTCTGAAGTAAGTAGGATAATTTGAGTCTGATCATTTGCGCCTCAAGTGAGAACTGTGACTGATTTGTTCAATGATCTATTTATTTGTTCTCTTGGTTGTCTGTGGTTTGTCCCAAATATTCTCTCTGGAATAGTGTATTACAAATCAACATAGTTTCATAACAGAAGCCAAAAAACCTGGGAACATATTCTGAAAACTGCTAACTCGGTGCCGAATGTGCCTCTCATAAACTACAGGTTTCTGCAAAAAAGGTGTATTCCTTGAATAGTCACTAATTCTGAGTGAGTCATGTCAGTCAGAAAACTATGCTTTCAATTCAATTAGAAAACATGATTAAAATTAGAGATTTTGGTAGTGAAGATGTTGACACCTCTAGGCTGAACTAGATGATATTCCAGTTATTTAGCCATTATAGTCCCAAACTGCTTTTAGTTGTTTTTTTCTGGGAGTGATGTGAGTGTTATCACTTTGACTGAGATTAATGCCAAAGCTGAAGCCATTTAGACAACAGGTAAAGATACATTTTGCAGGGTGTTGTGTTGTTGTTGTTTTAAAAAAATACTTAAAAAACATTTTAACTGCTTCTGGCTTTTGTGATCGCTTTTAGTACATGTCTGTTTATTAATTATTTGTAATAATTGTTATTTAATATTAAATCTTTTCTAGTTATATTTTTATTCTTAATTTTAGCTTTTCTATTTCTTTATGAAAGACTATTTGAAATGCTTTGCAGAGCTTAAGAAACTGATATTATACACACAAAATCCACGGTACCTTTGGGAGTTACTATATTGTCAATATTTGCTTTCTCTGCACAATCTCCAAGGTATCTAAAGGCAGTAATTTATTTTGAGCTGAGAATATGTATAGATTTATTTGTTTGTTTATTTATTTAATGGATTTACAGGGCCACCAAATTCAAACACTATGACCCTGAGCAATGTACAACAAAAAGAAGCAATAAACAGGAAAAAAATATAAGCATACCAACATTTAAAAATAACAACCACTCAATATATAAAACATAAAATTGCAACCATTCGACTGGATGCCTTAGAAAAAGGCTAAATTGTAACTGATTTTGTAACGACAAGCAGAGCTGGCACTTGTATATTGAGGAGGAAATCATTCAGAGCACAGAGACAACAACCACCAGAAAGATACACTTCATGCCTTCCTGTAGGAGAATATGAAGCAGGCAGGTTTTCTTAGGAAAAGCAATATTGCAAGTAACCTGGTCCTATACCATCTCAGACTTTAAAAGTGATAACTAGAATCTTGAATCACACCCAGAAGCTTATTGGAAGCCAGTGCAGCTTGCAGTGTAGTGTCACTTTGGCTATAATGAGGTGCAGCCTTAAGTGTTTGTGTACCACTGAATTCTGGACCAGCTAAAGCAGATGGAGTTTAGTCCTATTAGACCATGTTGCAAGGAGATTGCAAAGGCATCACTTAGCATAGTACATGAAACCTGTTGAAATATGTTTCAAGAATATATAGAGGAATACCACATACAGCTTACCAATGGCCAAATGTTTATTTTTTGCATATGAATTTTATTCTATATGCAATTTAAGTGAGACATGTGAGATGCTTGCAAATGGGCTCCCAAGTTCATATTTAAGTTATGATATACCAAAAACGAGTCCAAAGCTATTTATTATTTTGGTAGGGAATATTCAAGCTTACTCTTAAGTTCCATTTGCAAAATATTTCCTAACTGCAATCTTCCTATTCTGACAATGGAACACACTAAATTTTCCAAATATAAAAATGAAACAAGAAGAAAACTTCAAGTATATTTAATAAAAATCGGCTAGATAATACCCTTTCCCTCCCATTTGTATAACTGGAAAAGAAAATTTTAAAAGCCATTTAAAAAATTCTGAGGAAAAGAAAATCTGCAAACAATAAGAAGTAAGTTATGTCAATATATTTTATCAAAGCCTTTCTCACCTTTCAGTGAAATAGTTATAGCCTGAACAGTGTTGCATTATAAAAAATACAAGATTTTCTAATCTTCCTAGTTGTCAGCCCCTTATCTAAAATGAAAAGGGATCTTTCAAATATGCTAATCTTTTCTGGTGATAGTTAGCAAGTGTGCCAGATATTATTTTAATATCAATAATTACTTATTAAACTAAACTATAATTTAGTGATAGGAATTTCAGTGATAAAAGCATTGAAAAGTTATTTAAACATATCCTGATAAGCAATTTAAGGTGTAAATGAGAAGAATATGTTTGCATTTCACCATCTGACAGGAGAGCATGCAGCTCTGGCACTGTAATATTATTATAGTATAAACAATGTATTTTATCTTTTCTGTACAGAAAGTCTCAAAAAGTCAGCCTGTACTTATATTGAAAATTCAGCTAGGGTAGGGGGGGCAGGTCAAATTTATTTTACATTTTTTCCCCCTAAAGCTTTCAATAAAATTCATGAAATCTTAAAATTATGTTCCTCAGTTGCCTTCAAATCTGAAATCAGTGTGGGAATAAATAGGAAGAAACCAATTCTCAGGTCAGAAAAGTGTAAAAGGAGATATAGAGGGCTTGGGATTTATCACCTGCAGAATGTCTTCGGAGTTCTACCTATTTCTGATCCAAGGGATATGATTGATCCAAGAACTAGCTATTTGTTCTACTTCTTTTATTTATTTCCAAGTGTTCATATATAATCTAAATCAAGAGACTCTTCCTTTCTAATGAAATAAAATTGTGTGTGATTTGATTGGTCTATTTTTTTATAAATGTTATAACGTTATGACAGAATGTCTAAGTATTAAAATGTAAGAATAAAAAGATAAAACTTGAGAAAAACTACGTATAAAATTCTTCAGCAGCCAAATTAGTTCAAATCATATTCAGCCATTTTGCAATAAAGGAAGAAAGAAAAAATAGTGGAACTGGAATACCTTGAAAGATTATATGGCAGAAAAGCTAGGATCCTTAACAGATGAATAGAGTTAGCACAAAAACATAATTAATTTGATTAACATCAAATCAATTAAATAGAAATATGTATAATTAATATCATAAACTACATTTATACATTATAGTTAACTTTAATATTTCCCATATAGTGGAAGCTCCTGGAAGGTCATACACTTTTAGAAAGTGTCTCACTTCTTACCACAAGATGAACCTGCGAGAAGAATATAAAGTAACATGCTGCAGTTTATAAAAATCCAGTTTGCATTGCCTGTAGCTTATAAGACATGCTTCATAACTGAGATGTCAAAGATAAATATGTAAAACCACTTCTTAGTTCTATGCCTTGTGTGATAATTTAATTATGCCTGAGAATGATCTACCTTTATTATGATCTACTTTTATTATGGCATTTACAAATAAAGTGATTTAATGTATCAAGGACCAAGGAAAGAGAAAGGAAAAACTAAAAACAGGTTAATGTACAGACTGAAGACAAAAGCAAAACAGAAAATAAGTGATAAAATCTACAGTAGATGGACTAATGAACTGAGAATGTAGACTCAAAGTAAAGATGAAGAAGAGCATAGATGTGAACAATAGGGAGCAGCATAAATTGGCAGCTAGTGTGATTGACAGTATCTTCCAAATATTCCCTTGTATTTGAACACACACCATTGTCCCATCCAAATTTAAGGTTGATCCTCAGAAATCTCTTGGTAGAGACAGTAAAGCAAAAGGCTATGTGTCTGATTTATTGTTTTGAATTTTGCAGGTGGTGTGTATTTTTATTAATACTTCATGTTCTTAGGTGGGAAAGCATCCAAGTACAGGATGGCATCATTAGATGCATATAGAAAACACATGAGACTTTCTGTTTATGTGAGAAAATTAGTCAAATTTAAACATAGCATCAATAAGAAACAAAAAAACCTCTAATGTCCTTTATTAAAGTTTGATTTAAAAATGAAGATATAAAATCCAGTAAAAATTAATATATGGATTCTCAACAGTTATTTAATGGCGGGCAAATAATCTTTTGATACTTAAAAAGCAGAAAGGCACAATAAAAATGTTTTAAATAAAAATGGCTTATCTCAAAAAACCATTCCAAAGAGGGTTTTTCAAAGTTTGCCAAAGAAGTTACACATGCAGGGTGAAATTTCACATTACACAGAATATCTATGGGTCACGTTCCAGAAATATTGCTAAACCTCAAGCATAGTATTAGAAGCCCTAGTCATATTCTTCTGATTGAATCTTCTACGCTTTCCAGAATTCATTTAAACTAGTGCGTTGTTTCAATCTGATTTGAGCTGCTTAAAAGAGACTGTGTGCTACAGTGTGTTAACATCATCAAGAAATGGCTTGACTTGAAGTAAATGCCAGCACTTTATATTGGAAATTTGAATTAGCGAAGGCTAGGAACAGAGGATATACAGAGATCAATTGGTGAGAAAGTGGCAGCATCAAAGCTAATATGGGTGACTGGGAAATAAAATGTTCCAGAAACAAACAAGGATGAAAGAGAAAGAAAGAAAAAGGATCAAGAGGAGGGATGAAAAGAAGTGTAGCAGCAAAAGCAAATTATGAAAGCAGGTAAAAAGCCTCAGGTGAAATGGCTCACTTAGTTATGCACATTCTTTCTCTAAATGCTCAACAACTCTTAAATTTTATAAGCTATGTGCACCATAACGATGCTTATTTTAAACAATTGTAGTACAAAATTCAGAAATATACATAACATAGAAATTGCTAGAAGTCTGAAGGAAACTTCACAGAGAAGTGAAGAAGCATTTCAGCTAACACAAAATTAAATCTAATAAGAAAAATATTTTATACTTGTTACAGATTGTATGCAGAAATCTGACTGTTTCTTGATTTCTTTGTCCTTGAGTAAAAATGTGATAAATATCTCCTTTGTTCTTTCTGTTTAACTCTTACATTGTGCCATATTCAACAGTCTGGGACCAGACTGCCCTGAAAAACTCTGAAATGTTCCCTCTACCTTCAGAATGTGCTATATGTGCTATCAGTGGTTCCTAGAAATAAATTCTCCAAGCTAGAAAGAGTTTAAGATGTTCTGGGGATGGTCTGCCATGCTGCAGTGTCCAGAATGTTGCTTGAAACACCTTAAACCCTTTCCAGCTTGAAAGATTTACTTCTAGAAGAAGGAAAATTTCTAAGAGGATGAGAGGATAATATTTTTTAGAAAAAATAAGATTGGCTGTATTAAAATTAGAATAGATTTTAAAAAATCAGAAATAGGGAGAATGTTGTTATATATATATCTTTATACAATACTGTTAAAGCGAAGATTATAGGTTAAGATTAGATTTTGAAAAAGGATGTTATTAGGTATGTCTAAAAATGATATTACTATTGAATAAATGGGGGAAAATGATTGGATGTACTAAAGATAAGAATAGATTTAAAAATCAGAAATGAGGGAAATATTGTTATATGTATTTTTATAGAATACTATCAAAGTGAAGAAAAGAGATTAAGATTTTGAAAAAGGTATTATTAGATATAATGTTATTACCATTTAGGTGAAGTAATAAATAATTGAAAAAATGAAGGATTAAGGGTAGACATAGATATGTATAATAATATTAGACTATGTAAGTTTGATAACTATTGTAATTTTTATTTTTCTTATATAGGAATTAACGATACTCAGCCAACACACTGTCCATGTAATGATAGGTATGTTTTAAAATAAAAAATAAAAAACTTTACAAAAAAAGAAAGAAAGAAAGATTTACTTCTGGGAACATGAAGTTGCCCCTTATATATATACTAACAGCAGATTCACTTGTTCATACTTATATCACCAAAATAACACTATCCACCTAAAAGAGGAAGATACAAAGTGGTTGCAACATAGTGGCAGACTATTAGATGTTAATACATTTGGGGAAATGACACAGTAAAGGATCTTTGTGACATAGGCTGGGCACAAAAAAAGAAAGAAAAGCAAACTTAGATAATATTTTATTACAATTTTATAATTTATGAGCATACATCGGCAGGGAAGATGAGAGAGCTTATTTAGCTGGCTTTCAATGGACAATCAAAAAGATATTTCAGTAACATATAAGTCCCAAAATAACATTCAAGAAAAGGCACTTAGGAGGCTTTAAATATAGGTTACCAAGAGTCAGAGATGTAGAACTTAGACCTAAATAATTGAGTAGAGTATAGGAAAAATTGGAAGATAAAGGGAACTGGAAGTATAACTCTCTTGAATTTGCATAGAGAAATCATAATACAGTGCTCACCAAGAACCTAAGAATCCTTAAATTGTATATTTAAAGCTGAATGCAGCTTTATAGGTAATTGTAAAATGTGCTTATCTTAATCTTAATATTTAATACTAAATTCTCCTTTGTATGGCTTGTTGTTGATAAATAAGAAACAAGAAACAAGAAAGTAGAAAGAAAAAATAACGGAAGAAAAAAAGCTTCTTGAAAGTATATGGGTGTTTGTTTTATAACTTTCTTCTCCCTTACACCTTTGTCCAATATTTATAAACACTGAGACACCCTTTCAAACCACACTGTAAATGTTTATATTTGCTTTGGTGCATGATACGTACATACATACATACATACATACATACATACATACATACATACATACATACATACATACATACATACTTTTTTGAGTATACTCCATGGACAGTCTTACTATAAACTTAAGAAACCTCTGAAGATATGTTTTCTCAAGACATTTTCTTGATTCCATCTTTTACATTTTTTACATGTTAGTATTGTTGAAATGGAATATATTTTATGTGAAGATTATGTTAATGTTTACTTCCTAATTATCTTTCTATATTGAGCTGTATCATGTATCCTCCTTCTAAAGAAATATTTTCATTTCTTTAAGGTCAGAAGCCACTTTAATAAAAAGAAATCTAATAATCCAAATGATTATTAGAAAAGAGCAGAAGACAATTTTGATGATAAAAGACTATCTAGAAGCTTAATATCTTAAAATTTTAAGATGTCTAATTGAATTTCTAAATATATGCAGAAAATAAGTGTTCCAAACTATTGCAGTTCTGGATTCCCTATACAGCAATTACATTCCAGGTATTTAATGCTGAGTATTTTTCAATATTGTGTTTATATTGCATATTGTAATATACAGTGTTTATATACTGTAATGATTGACCAATGTGTTGAAAGTTGTCATATAATCATAATAATCCACTGAATTATTTTCTGTACAGATATTTAATAAGGAATGATACACATGCCTGAATTAGCCACATGTTTCTTACATTGTTTTTAAATTTTCTTTTAAAGTTTCTCTGGAGATTTATACTGCTATGCAGAGCAATTTCAAGCCTGTCCATCTATTTTTCCCAAATCATCAGCAGTGAAATTGCACCATTTTCCTTCCATTCAGCAAAAGTTACTTGATTGGTTTCAGAATTAGTTATATTTAGTTATTTAATGGGACTTCATATTTGTAAGTAACTATTATCCCACTAATCAGCTACCTGCATATGGAATGCCAAGATCAAACCACAAGAGTGAGTGGAAGACACTTGATTACTAGGCAGTAATCAAGAAAACCAATTAATGAACATGAAATATTTGTAAAAAGAAAGAAAAATAATAATATGCTTCACAGAGGAATGGGGAAAACTTGAAGAAATAATGGATTGGCCAAAAGAAAATTGGGAGAAAACCCTGAAATATGAAGGAAAATTGATTATCTCAAAGTGACTGGTCCTCAAAAAAGACCAGAAATCTATTGAGTCTTAGATCTATCAAATCAATTTCCAGTCTTCATCCTTCTGGAAATGTTTTGAGAAGCAACCCTTTCAGTTACAATATATATATGATATATATAATATATATGGCATACATATGGTATGACATGCCACAAAGTATACATAATCTATATAGTAAAGGAGTCATATGGCAAGTAATTATAATATATTGTTCTTCCCACTTCAACATTATCAGAATGATACATAATGAGACAAAAAAGGGAGGATAATGTATTTGACCAATGAAATTTTCTACCTGTAATTGAAACTTGACATCCACTAAAACTGAGTCAGCACACAAGATAGTCCAATTAAAGTCATGTCCAGTTGACAAAACTGCCTGTTTATTGAGCAATCAGAAAGCATTCATAACTCACTAGGACCATTTTACTGTCTTTTATCTGTGAATGACAGCTTGCTAAATAAGAGCATCATAGGATTGCTTTTATAACTTGTCCTGCAAATGAAGTTTTCAGCTCAACAGCATTTTTTCACAGCTAAATATTTCAACTCAGATTGACAGCAATTATTATTTTGGCTGGATTTAAGGTGTTAGTACCTATTACTAAGTTTAGGTATGTCTACAGCATGATAGTATTTATTTGTATGTAGATTATGTAAAGCAGTGCAGACATGGAATGAAGGAAGCCTAAGGATAGATTTTTATATATATATATATATATATATGTTTTTTGTTGTGAGGGAGACTTGGTTACCCATATATGGGAGGAAGATCAACACTTCCTTTTTGCCTTTCAGCTCATCT